>PVHY01007450.1:0-67328 GCA_004024945.1 Uropsilus gracilis
GGCAGCGGGAGTGTGCTGTTCCCTGAGGACTGCATCTCTGTGCATATGGTTGAAGTTTTGTCTGGATGTACTTATTGCTGGTGTGGGCAGCTCGGGGGAGTGGAGGCTAACCGAGAGGGGTCTGTGGCGAATCACCACCACCACCCACCCACCCCCTGCGCACACCACACTCTGCTTTTCAGCAGGCCTTAGGTGTGCGGCACCAGCTGCCCCAGCCGGTCCCAGAAGCAGCCCCTGGCCACTCCCCCTCCCCACTACATGGGGAGGAGCGAGGACTGGTCGTGCAGCAGGCACAGTGGTGACTGATGTCCAAGCCGCCACCAGCGTGGGCCAAGCCCTCGCAAGCGAGCGATTCGCCTCACCCACCCTCCAGAGGCAGACGAAGTCAGTGCCATGAGGGCCACGGCTCCGGCCTCATGGCGGGGTCGCGAGGGGCACAACCAAGCTGAGCTCTCACCCCATGCGGCGCCTGTGCACCGACTCAAAAGTACCACTTCTAATGATTTATTTTTTCAAATAATATTAATACTTATTCAACATGTTTACTTGCTCCTCCTAACATTTTCCCAATTGTACACTTTGATAAGATCTAAAAAAATTTAATTTAAAACTCATATAATCTAAAATTTATCATTTTAACCCTTTATCTAACCCTTTTCTAAAACTGATACTATGACCTACCATAGGTCAGACTCACAATTCCTAATAAAAGATATAGACCCATGCTTTAAAGGCTCTTACCTAGAACGACTCACTGTGATATCCTGCTGAGAATAATGTAGGAATTTGAAACATAGGAAGTAAATGCTGATGTATCCACTTAAATAAATCTCAAACACATAATGTTTGAGCATGAGAAAAATCAAGTTATAGAGATTATAAATAGCTGGCATATATGTTTTTAAAGATACATAACACCTTCTACTACTTTAGCAAATATGTACACATATGCATGCTCTCTCTCTCACACACACACAGATTCCAAAGTATAACTAAAATTAGAGTCAAGAAGCAAGGAGGAAGTTGATGGGTCAGGAAGGTTTAAAAGAGGCTCTCTGCTCATCTGTTCCTAGTTTGTACCAAGTGAGGATGATTCAGTGAGCCACATCCAGGCTCTCATACAGCTAACATACTAGTGGGGGGGAAACAGAGAGAAGACAAGTAAATGAGCACACTGCATATATGAGGCATGAAAATTACTAGCAAGGACAGGTTAGAGACAATTGAACAGAGTTTTTTTTACAAAGAAAGATCAGCGACTGAGTCCCAAATAAGGTAGTTAAGCAAAGACATGAATGTCACAAGGAGTATTTATATGGGGGGGCAGAGGTGAGGAAGCTCTAAATCTCTAAGACTTTACTCTATAAAATAAGTATGGCAAAGTGTTAACATTTATTGCATCTTAGTGATAGGCTCATGTTTGTCTTCTGAATATTTGAAAATGCTCATAATAAGATTAAAAAAAAAAAAAGTCCACTACCATCAATTCTTAAAAAATCAGGAGAAAGGAGAGCAAGGTCAGGATCTCCAGATCCATTCCAAATGGGGTATCTGGAGTCTGTGACCACAGATTCTATTTCTGAGAGGAACTATACAAACTGAGATCCTTTATAAAACAGCCAGAGAACAACGCTGTAAACCATTATGTTATACCAGCTTGCTTGCTTACCTATCTCCACCCATTCATCTACCTACATACCTACATATTTACATACCTAACCAAATAGCGTGTTCTCTATTTGAAAGAAAAAAGATGAAAATTCAATCTAGAATGTGTATTTTAAATGGGGGGGAGGTGTATATATCCTAGTAAGTAAGGACACAGAATACATAGATCACAAAAGTCAGGAATTCTGTGAGCTAGAGGGAAAACAAACACTGGGTCTGTACTAGTGAGCTCAACAATTTGTTACATTTCCAAAATCTCACTTCTCCCTCCACCCAAAGAAAAAAATATGATACCTTAGAGATATTCTGTTCTCATGTGCTCTGCAAAGTGAGGGATACAGAGGTCACAGCTGCATGAATCCCTCAAGTTCCTTTTTGGAACATGATGAAGAAAATACGTGAAGTATACGAAGTGTCAGCTCCAGAGATATAACTCTAGCAGGTATTTAACAAACACGGGTGAACACGCATGAGGTTTCCTCCTGGCAATATAGACAAATTTTTTTTCTAAACTAAGCATTTCTTAGGTCACACCTTTTACACACAATATGGCAGACATCAACATCACTCTTTCATTTATAACACTCACTGTCAGTTACGACATCTGATGGGATTCTGAACAATATGTAAACGGTTGTGTTCTTAATGAAAGTGTCCAAAAAAAGACCTGTTTCATCTTCCATCTTTCTCCTTTCTGCTTGTGCAAATTACATGTAATGTCCAAGTGGTTATTTAGGACAAGGAGTTAGAGGCTACACGTCAAGGTGGAAGTACAAAAGGAAACAAAGAATACTTGCCCGCATGGAGCATCAAGCTAGCCCTGGACAGATTCTCTGGACTTGCCATATGTGGGTAATAAACTTCTATTTTACCAAAAGCTATTACTTAACTATCATTGGTTTTCTGTCTCATGCAGCTAAGTTAATCTTAACTGATAAATGTGTATGGCTTCATTTTCCGAATTACAACATTATAAAAAGTTTGTTAACCTACCCATTTTATAGACAGGGAACAGAGGCCAGAATCAGTTAATTGGCTTGTGCAAGACACTGGGCACTCAAAGTTTCCACCTCCCAGCTGAGCCCAGAGTTCTGCTCTGCAACATACTTACATTTTTGATGTGGTTGTTCAGGATCTATCCAGGGGGGACTTGCAAGGTTTATTTGTAAAGGAATTATATCACAAACCCTGAATATGTACATGCAGGGGTATGAAAGGTGAGGAAGGTGTTTAGAAAGTGGGACTAAAAAGGAGGAGGTAGTCTATGTTACACTCTAAATAAATCTAAAAAGCACACAGTCAGAAACCCATAACTCCCAGATTGCCAGGTTTATCCACTGAAACAGAAAGTATTTTGGCAATGGCCTGACTATAACCAGCTCAGATTTTCCTCCACCTGGGGGGAATCCCACCCACACCCCAGACTTCTACCCTAATTGAATGACATACATTTAAGTTCTTTGTATTTCTTTCTTTTCTTTAATATCAGTTGTAATAATAATGTGCCTATAAAGTTACAATTGGAAAGTCTTCTGGCATAGTCAGAAAGTCATAATTATATAGTTATTTTTATATGAAATCAAAAGTAATATATACTTTGGTAAAAATCAGGGCTAGAACAACTAATTGATCTAAAATATACTTTAAAGTCTTAATTTCAACATGTCTTTTAAAATAATCTATGAATATGGCTATTTCACCCAATTCATTTTAAAAATAAGTTATCGCTTTTCCATAAAATTTTTAAAAAGTTCAGATTTTAGTATAGTCTCATTGTAAAACAATTAGAAAATAAAGTACCCCCAAATATGACTGGAAATTTTCACTTGGCTTTCATCCTAATCAAAGGAAACAATCAAAAAATATTTTCCCAGTACTTATGATAGAAATGTGAGTTCTATATCTAAGACAAAGCAAAGTTTTCTGATTATGCAATCAGAAAATCTCATCCACAAAACTTGTTAGTCTTCTATATGAAAGGAGGTCTCCCCCAAAACTCTAAAAGGGAGAAAGGTGATGTTAAAGAAAATGAAGTCTGCTGAGATGAAAACCCTCCACCCACCACTTCTTGTTCTAGTCAGAACCTTAGGAACAATCCATGTAACATAATAAAAGATGGGAAAACTTTTCTATCCATTACTGTGGATCCTAAATAACATGCCACTAAAGTATCTACTATATATACTCAAATACAATATGTGTGCTTTAATATCATATCCTAACACCAAATGCGAGCAACTTTAGAAACTGGTTAGTTGGCTTTTGTGTGTAAATTAATTATGTGTGGGCTCTTTCTGTAAATGTACTTGTTTTTACCATTTATCAACATGTTACATGATCAGTATAAAAATATTAGTAATACATAAAGAACTAAAGAAAAATGCAAAACTATTACTCTAGATTCAACTCTATTTATAGCCTTTTGAAGAACATTTGTTTAGATCTTTTCTTATATGCACACATGACATATGCTATTTTATTTAACCTCTGGCTGTCTCAGTCAAAAATATATCTTAAAAAAGTAAAATAAGCTGGGCATGGTGGTTCGTGCCTGTAATCCCAGCTACCCTGGAGGCTGAGGCTAGGAATCACTTGAGTCCGCGGGTTCAAAACCACCCTGGGAAACATAGTGAGACCTAGTCTCTAAAAACAAAACAAAAAATAAATAAAATAAAATATATCTTGAAGAGCATTAAATACATGCAACAGAAAAAAAAAACTGATACAAATCACCTTTTTAAAGGTACTATAATAATACCATATATTGATGTTTTCAAGAATTAAACTAGTAATTTTTAATTTCTTGTTAAATTCTACTTTTAACTTTCTACTTCTTAACTCTAAAATTTATCTTGGGACAAGAATTTAAGTAAGGTTACAGTTTTATACTTTCTTCAACCAGTTGTCTGGTTTATTTTTAATCATTCATTAAATAACCCATCACAACCCCACTGACCTCAAATACTTCCTTTATTTTATGCAAAATATCCATATACACTTGAGTCTGACCCTCCACCCTTTAAATTGTTCCACTAACTTAACTATTCCTGTGCCAACAAGAGTTTTAAGAACTACTATTTAATAATTCATTTTAATGTATTTTGTGAATCACGCCCCTCATTGATTTTTCTTTTTCAAGAGTTTCTTCACATATACATTCCTCTAAATAAGTTTAAAATGATCTTGTCAAGTTTCCCTTCCCCAATTCTTACCATTCAATTCAACTGCTGTGAATATATATGTTAAATCCAAACAATGGAGTCTTTTTCTAAGAATAACATAGCTCATTTATTCACATTTACATCCCCCCCAACATTTACTATCCATGTGACAAGAGGTCAGAGTCCTTTATCCTAGAGAACTCACATATTCAAGGTATTTACAAAGTTTAATTAAGAGATCTTTTCTTTGTGCTCTAGAAAGATCTAGCAATTGTAAAATAATATCAATGCTTCTACATTTGCACTATATCCATTGCTCCAAAAACACCCTATTAACTTGAGAGTACAAACTATACCACTGCAAGATTTCTCCTTCACAGAGGATGGCTCTCATCCTCCAAGGTCAGAGCTGGAGCAACAAGGCCTCAAGCTGTGAAGTCCCCTCTGGAGGATACGGAATGATGCCAACCAGACCTGCCTTCACACATTTTAAATGGCCATGAAGCCACATCATTGCTTCCGTGCCTGCTGGAGTTCATGAATCATTCTCTACAGAACACAGGTCATGACTTCCAAACCACAGCCCCACATTGTGGGCTGTGGTCCAACAGGGAGCAAGGGATGGGACAGCATTACAGCACACAATCTAAGAGACAGGTACCTGCCCTCAGGACAGCAAGTACTTTTCCTAGAAGGAAGCACTAGCCTCCCTCGCTCCCCCACCAACATATTCCCTGCCAGGACTAGTAAGCCAAGAGTGCTGTCAAATCTTGGGGAACACAGTCCTCTGCTCTCCCAGAAGAGGGTCCTCAGCTTCAGAGCTATGCTTTAGATTTCCAGATGCAGGTAGCCAGAGAAACAGAACTCCTGAGATCTGCTGATCTCACGATAGTTATTAGCAAAAACAGTGGCCTACAGCCTGGATTTGGCCCACAGATGTGTTTTCTTTGGCCTGAACAATGTTGGACCAGTGTTTGAAGCCAAAGTTTAACAATTTAGAGATTTCCTGTATTTTCTCTTAAAAATGTGAAAAGTTTGGGTCACACCACTCCAGCATCCCTGTGGAACAACACTCGGGGAGAGCTAAGTGGGTCAATATACCCACAAACTGTGCGCATCCATCATGTACGGAACCTGACATTGCCTCCCTTGTCTGCAGACTCCTTGTTTCTAGCAGTTTCTAAGGTGGGTCTATGTCAGAGAGGCACAGGACTCCAAGCTAATAAAACATCTCAGGTCTCTATTCCCACATGAAAGGCAGTGAAATTCTTTATTTACAAAGAAAAACTCAAGTAAGACATATGCAGTTAAGAGAAAATACCCCAACATTTAAAAGTTTAAAAGGTCATAGTTTGTATTTCTAATATCCTAGGAAATTTGACATGACAGAATCAAGCTAAAAAAACAGTTAGGGAAGATACTAAGTTAACCACTTGACATCCTTTGGCTAGAACCATATCTAATCTTTCTGGATGGATTTTTAAAAAGAATAGTCATAAACTTAAGAACAGGTTTATCCATAATAAAATCAACAAGTTTACCTTTGATGATTTGTGTCATTTTTCAAAAAATCCCTCCTCAAAAAATGTTAATACTGCTCTTTTCAAGCCGGGCACGGTGGCTCGTGCTTGTAAGCTTCAGCCTATGAAGTGGCCGGGGCTAGGGATCACGGTTCGAGTCCCGCCTGGGGCCCATAGCGAGACCTAGTTTCAAAAAAATAGCTGGGCGTGGTGGTGCGTGCCTGTCATTCCAGCTACCTGGGAAGCTGAGGCTGGGGATTGCTTGAGTCTGTGGTACCCCGGGCAACGAGAGCCTGCGGTTCCACGGGCAAAATTAGCGAGACCTAGTCTCAAAAAAAAAAAAAAAAAATACTGCTCTTTTCTCACTTGGATCATGAAACTTACCGACCACCATCATTTGAATTAATGCCAATAATCTAAACTATAGCTTTAGTGATTTTCTCCCTATAGTTAAAGCTATAAATTCTTTGCCAATGAAAGCTGAGCTTTCACCTCAAGATTTATCCTACTATCTTCACACATCCTTTCTCATCTTAGAATTTCAGAGAGTAAACAAAATATACCAATCTACTTGGGCCAAGTTCTACTAGGGCAGGTAATAAATATTAACAGCTTGACAAAATCATTTTGTTGTATAAAATAGATGGATGAAAATAATCAATTTGGAGACAAACCAACTGTAAGAGACATTTTTGAGATGACTAGAACAAAATGAAATTGAATATGGAGAGTATCAGATGATACTGAAGAATTAATGTTAATTTCATATCATGTGATAATGATTGTGTATGTGTTCATAACTGCTAGTGATATTGTTAAAATAAATAAATAACATGGGCTTGCTATCATGGCAGGTTTATAAATCTTACAGCTGTTGTCTTTTATAGTTATAACAGTCTTAAATATCACCTAGTTCAGTCAGAAAAATTTCCAGGCAATACAGAATTAAAGAAGAATTAAAGAATAAAAGAATGCTGTCCTGAGAATAAAAATTTTTGGTTTTAAGACTAAAAGAAAAAATGTCAAGTATGAAAAGCAGCATCTTAGAATTAGATGGAGCAAGCAAAATGTACCAATCTACTTGAGCCAAGTTTGACCAGGGCAAATAATAAATATTAACAGCTTGACAAAATCATTTTGTATAATATAGATGGGCAAAAGATGGCGGGTGCATCACATCTGCTGCTACTAGTCCACTTTAGAATCTCCTGTCTAGTGGTCTTTCAGAAATGTTTTTACTTGTCAAACCAATTCATAACTTCTTTTGATAGCTCTCTACATTATTTCTTTTATTTCAAACTGAAATCTTATTGCTGTAGTTTATAATCAATGACATAAAGTAAATTCTAGTTTGATAGTGTTCAAGCTATTTGGGACACTTCTGTCTTTCCAAAGTCTAAACATCCCCAGACTTTCCAACCACTCCTCCCCTGGGCTAGTTTCCTCTGTGTCTGTACCACTGCCATTAGCAGACTTCATTTTTCTCTATCTCTGTTCCAGAGTATGACTATCTGTCCTTATCATGCTACCATAGTCAAAATGCTCAAAATGCTTTCATAGAGTTCAAGTTTGCAGAATCTCTGCAGTCATTTTGAACTTAATTTTGTATAAAACTTCAGCTCAATTTGATTAGTCTGATGCAGCCTCTAAAATCTTTCCAGCTATCAGTCACATCTGGATCAATTTAAATGGATTTTTCAGATCGTACAACTGCCTTTTCACATTTCCAGCCCTGGTAGACCACTAGTCAGAGAAACCACAAAGACACTCAGAGTATCTTTCCTGATCTTTCAGTAGCTCCTCAAATCTATCTATGGATTTTCAATCTGACAAAGAGTACTTTCAATCTTACAACTGAGACCTAGGGACACTAACTAAGCCAGCTACTACTCGATAACTTGTCCTCATCTGACAGAAATGGAAAACAGACCACTGCAAACAGGCTCAACATAAGTAATAAAGCAGATCTTACTCATCCATTTGACATATGTTGCAAGAACTGGACTGGGCAAATTGTATGAATGAGAATGAAGGTCATAGTAACCATGTCATCAAGCACATGGTCTCTCAAAAGTGAAACACATTTATAAATGCATCAAGTAATATGACTGGGACGTACAAAGAGCCATGGAAACTTGAGAGAAAGTAGGTTTATTTAGTCAGGAGTTGGTAAAGAAGGCAGAGGAAATACAAATTAGGACAACTTAATGGAGGAAGAGTTCAGTCAGGAAGGGCAAGTGGGATAGGAACAGTGAGGAAGTGAGAAAATAATAAATACCAGTGGGTTGAGCAATTAGGTATGGCTGAAGAATAGGGTTCATAAGCACTACTAACAGGAAATAAGGTCTGGAAAATACAGAAAGGCAAAGTTGAGTGAGACTGTTTCTTTCATCAGTACCAGCTAATCAGCGGGTATTTACACCAATGAACAGGCAATCCATCAAAAGACAGAGAAAAGTAAAGAAGAAAAAGCCAAGAAATCAAAGCCTAGACCAGAAAGGAAAATCTAAGTGAACAAATGGAGGGGGAAATAGAGGAAAGCAAAGGGTGAGAAGGAAAAAAGATAAATTTTGTCTTTCAGCTGAGAGGAGACTCCTCTACAAGTTATTTCCCTTCCTTGACATTTGAGTATACTGTTGTGGAGCTGCTCTTCCCATAAATGAATCTCCAGACTGAGATTTCTAATTGTTTATCTTCTTCTCCCTCTGTCCTTTGTTAACAACTACTTCCCCTAACCTACCTAATTCAGCCCCAGCAAAAGAGTCGATATGACTGATCCCCAAGGAGTATTGGCAAAAGAAAGGCATGACATTAGGAGGGCAACTCAGACTCTCAGATACACTTAATAAAAGAGTTAGGAACCAAATGATCTTCATTTGGGTAGCAGTGTGGTGAGGAGGAAGGAAGGAAGGAAGCAGTGTGCTGAAGAGAAAATCTAAATAGGTGCAAGTGACACAAAGGTACTGTGAACCCTGAAGAGTCAGCCATTTAATTAATCTAAGGAACTTAGGCTTTCCTAGTCTTTGCTCATTTATTCACTTATTCATCTCCTTCCCTTCACCCCATCTTTCCCTGATATCATATATTCAAGAGACTACAAATAGAGAAGACATTGCATTCTAGACCCTTATATTTCAGTTTACATATGACTCCATCAGGTCTGTGTAGTCAATGCAGGTCTATACACAGCACCCTGGATTTGTCCTTTCAGAGATGCACTGTCATATGATTCCTCACTCACTGTCTTCTCTGTGAACTCCATGAGAGAAAGAGCTGACTACTCTCTCCCTAGTACCTAGCACAGAGTCTGAACTCAGTAATAACTGCTAAATGAGTTCAACAAGTATGTGGTTTTACTAGAATTCCCTAGAATTCTGTACAAAAACATTGGTGTGGCCAGGATTGCAAACTATTCACCAAAGTCCATGTTCCGTGATTCTCTGGGAGCTGCTACTCTAATTCCCCCACCTCCCTTGCAGTTATGTATGGCATGTGACTGAGACCTGGTCAGTGGTATGTGAAAAGTGACTTTACCCCTTCTAAGCTGGTCTATAAAAATCCTCCTGCGATTCTCCTTCCACACTCTTTTTTCCCTTCAGGTTCAACCTGCAATGCCCTTCTTGAGTGACTTTAAAAGCTACATGTTAATATTCTCTGTATGAGAAAGAGTCATCCCTCTAATCTGTTCATAAGAAAAATAAGCTTCTGTTATGCTTAAGTCATCATATATGTAGGGGGTTTATGTGTTACAGTAATTAGCTACTCTAGGAATACACTGAGGTTACAATTCAAGTTAAACTCTCCTAATCTTTACTAGTCAGCAACAGCTTGTCACTTGACTAAGAAGAAATAAAGGCTATTCAGAGCACCCCCTCCCTTTTTTTGGTATATGTGATTGAATAAAAGACCTATTTTATTCATGACTATCATGAAAAGGTGGCCTTGGGCTTGTCTGAGCTTGAGCCACAACCATAAAATAGCCTGCTCAAATTCCATTGACGTCAAGACACTGGACAGTCAGCTTGCCGGCCTTAGTGCCTCTCAGAATACAGGGCATACGTACCCCACAGGCCCTGGACAAATGCCCAACTTCCTTCTTAAGTAGTCTAGCCCTGGTCTCATGTGTGTTTACCATGCAAAAATGTCGCAAAACATCATTCCATTGTTTTCAGTGCCAGCTGGCGAGAAACTGCCAAGAGCTTTTTCAAGAAGTCACAACAACCTGGACTGCCACAGAACACTGAAAGGCTCACCTTCCCAATAAAGCATCCAGCTGCTCTGATAGAGCTACAACCGGAGACAGAATTCATTTCCCCTGGCAAAGCTCCTCTTACACTGCACGTGCATTTGACTTTTTCTGTTGTTTCTACTTAACATTAGAGACTTCAAAGAGAACGCCTCTCCCTGATAGACTGGAGCATTTAGGTAATTGAATTACATGAAGAGAATTAGTAGCATGTACCGCATATAATTGCTTGTTCAATCCAGGGCTAGGAAACTATTAAAAGGGTAAATAATTGACTAACTCTTTTCACCTTTCTTCATTACAAGTTTGTTTGTTTCAAAATCTTGCAGATCAGGTGGGCCTTAATCTTTGGGGGTCATTGACCCTTTTTAAGATTTTGATGCAATACCTTGACCTTGTCAGGAAAATAAATATTTCCACAAGCGCATGCATAGATTCCATATGGTTTCAGAGAACTAGCAGGATACCTAGTTCATCCACTGAGCCAAATTTCATGGGCCCTTTAGGGAAGGTCAGCAAACTTCTCCTCTAAAGGGCCCAAAGGTCAATATTTTTGGCTTTTTAATCATGTGTAGTCTCTGTCACAACTACCCAGCCCTGCAGTTACAATGTGAGAGACCCACAACCCTATTCCAACAAAACTTTACTTACAGCCATCAAAGTCTGCTTTTCATATATTTTCCATATCAAAAATTAGTATTCCTCTTTTCATATCTCCTTCCAGTTACTTAAAAAAATAAATACTTTTAGAAAACAGGTGAAAGACCAAGTTTGCCAACCCTGCTGAGGACATGGGTTCTAAGGGTTCATCATCTCAGAAAATAAAACTTTTACATCTTTTTTTTCCCAAAAATTTCTAATGGACGTTTAACATTTCCTTCTATTATGAATGTAAGCAGCAGTTTCAGTAGTTTTCAGCAGAAACTCGGTTTCCAGCAGAAATCACAGGTATGTTCACTCCATATGAAAGTGGTCACAAGTAATAAAAATATTGATAATATTTAGCACTGTTTTAAAAACATGGTTTATGAAAGCTTCTCATGAACCTCTTACATTTGTTGATAAAGAAGCGCATGTATTATTATATCACAAATTTGATTTTTAATACTTTGAAACTATATTTCAATATATTTATTTTCCTTCTAACACTATTTTATTTCATGAAGTTAAAAACAGTTCTGAGAAGTAATCTAGAGCTTCCACCAAATACTAGAGGCCCACAATACATAAAAGGTTACCAGCCAAGGTTCAGAGGCTTAGCCTGGCAAAACAATAACATCTCTCACCAGAGCATTCACATCTTCTGTTTTGTGGATGAGCATCCGTATCTCCTCTGGATCACCACTGAAGATCGCTTGGACCAGTGGTGGCTGTAAATATAAAAGAATTTGAATTAGAATGAACACTTTGATTAAATTCAGATGCAGATGGCTAAAAGATTTGTTTCCCAGAAGTTTATTCAACAATTATCAATTGGCAGGCAAGGATGAATATGGCTCAGATCTACCCTCAGTTAAGTCTGGTGGGTGAGACATTTGCATAAAGAAATAACCATAATAGGATTTTCAAGCCTTGACAGTTACATCTAACCTGATGCTATGAGCATAACATGAAAATGACCCCCTCTTGAAACTGTCCTTCAAAGGCCCTTCAATTCACCATCAAGGAAATTGTCAGATGTGTGGTTTTGTGCACATGGTACCCTACTACTGTCTCATCTCTTTTTAGAGAATGTCCACG
Organism: Uropsilus gracilis; assembly: GCA_004024945.1. Lineage (NCBI taxonomy): Eukaryota > Metazoa > Chordata > Mammalia > Eulipotyphla > Talpidae > Uropsilus > Uropsilus gracilis. The sequence goes on from PVHY01007450.1 coordinate 12,336, forward strand.
GAAGCCTCAAACAGTTCTATTCTTATTGGATGTTGTCATGTTTCTGGCCTCCTGAACATCTGTCAATGTCTGAAAAATCCTTGAATTGTTTCTAAATGCTTCCTAAAGCTTTAGCCAATGAACACTGTTTTAACATAAGATGACATCAAAATAAGTGGTACAGTGGCAAAGTGGGGGAGCATGAGACAAAAAGGGGTTACTATTGAACCCACCTACACTAAATGAGAACCCAACACAAAGTAGAATTTATGAAGTGTGGTGAAAACACCACTGGAAGAGACTCGAATTGTATGGATGGTAGTGTGAAGAAGATGTATCAAGAGAAGTTACATGAAAGGCACCTTAATGGGTGAGTGTGAGTTGACAGACATGAAAGGACAATTCCAAGTAAAGGGAAAATAGTGTGCAAAGGCATGACATTTAAAGAAACTGATATGCTAGAAGAGATTCTTCACATACTTGCTGACTACCTACTAGCCAAACCTCCTAGTTACATAAGCCCTGTTACAAGGACCATATTTCATTCAAAACACAGAGTCAGGTACAAGCTTGTGATTTCAACAAAAAATGTTGCATCTTGTTGATCTGTTTCATAACTCTCTGCTTGCTGTGCTTGTGGTCAAGGGTTTATGTGTGTTTTTCTGCCTTTTTGAACCTTGAGAGAAAACAAATAACAAATCCAATAACCATAGGATGACGAGCAGAGGCAGAGTCTGACAAGATTTTAGTGTTGTATCAACAGTGATCCATCAACAGTTGAGAAGTCAAGATTCTGAGGAACAAATTCATCTTAGTTAGTCACTAGAAGGGAACGCAGGTAGGTAAGCAAAGACTCTCATTAGTCATGAGTGTAAGGAATGCATACAGATATTCTGCAGCCTTCAGTCCTCACACTTCTCAAGAAAGACAAATGTTCCAAGTTATGACTGGAATGTTCCCAAGGAGAGACACCCTAAAAAAACTGCCAGTCAGGAGGCCAGCACAATCTTTCAGCAGGGAGGGGTATGTAAAACTTCCCAAGCATCTCTATATCCAAACTCCTGAGACTGATTTGAAGGGTATCATGAATGCACGGAATTCCCCACAGAGAATGGGGTGAACACCTGTTAGCCTTCTCAGCATCTCACTCTACTAAAAGCTACTTAGAGAGTACTGTCAATGCACAGGATTCCCAGTGTGCATGGAGAGCAAGCTGGACTACTTTAACTCTTCCAATGCTGCAACTGCATATGCATGTAGATGTTCATGTAGATGTTGTTATTCAAAACAAGAGTACATGCCTACATTTGTACATACATATATACTTATATATCTTACACTCCTGTGTAGATGCAAAGAGACAGAGACTGATTCACATACAAATTCCTCATACTCCCTACAGAACAGAAAGTGCCTGTTCTTACAGTCCAAAGTCCTATTCAATGGATAGCTCCACCCCCAGCTATGCCACGTGACCACTACATCACTATCTTAGCAGTTGTGAATGCAGGCATCATGGGACTGCACACATGAACATCACAAATACATACCCTGCTTGTGGAAGTTGTGTGTTCATGTGTCTCTAATTCTTGAACCAAATTACTGTGACTCTTGAACAACTAACATTTTTTTAAAAAAACCAACATTATGGGTACTTCTTTTTTGCTTCATGCTCCCAAATGCAGCAAGTCCAGAGAACACACTGGTGTTCCTTTTGTTAGAATTCTAATCTGTCTCACTGATTCATTTTTCCATAGGTAAATACTTACCCTGATATTTGAGAATAATTGAAATACAATGTACCTAATATCTTCTCTATTATATGAGTTTAAGGAAGGGGGGAAATACCCTAATTATAATATTCTTGCTTATAAGAATGTTTGGCAACCACTATCACTTTGGTAGCTCTCACTTTGACCTTGATAAGACATAGCAGCAAAAGCTTACCTGTAGAAGAGCAGAGTTCCAAGTCTTAGAGTGTATGGGTATTTCTTTTTGAAGTTTCACATAGTTCAATATGAGCATATATAAAATAGGAATGGTTTGTGTACAATACAACCCAAATTTGAATTGAAATGAATTCATAATAAGGGTCAAAGTTGTGAATAACAAATAGTGGCAAAACAAAAGAGATTAAAACCATGAAGTCATTGGTTATTATTTCCTAAAGAAATTCAGGTTCTGAGAGGAATATAGTAATTTCAGATTTAATCACTACAATTTTCTTAGCACGCACAATAGCTAAAAATTGGAAATGACTGTGATGTGCTCTGGATATTGGTAAAGTCCCTCATGTACATTCAGAACAACACTTCCTGGGCCTGCTTTACCAATGGCATAATAGTGATTCAATATTTACATCGGATCTGTCCTTGTCCTTCAATATTACTCACTACCAGAACTTCACCATCATCACCAGGAGTATTGGCTGTCTGTTACAGATGTCTGTCTGTCAAATTAGTGACGTCTAATCCTTCTAAGATGGAAGTGCATAGCAGAGAGGCTCCTTGAATTTGGCAGCCATTGTCATTATAGGCTAACCAAGCTAACACTGGAAACTGAAACATTTTAATCAAGAAGCCACTTTCTCTCTAAAACCTTCTCAGCCCATCCAGTACAATATATTTTAACTTTATTCTCAGTCTTTGAAAACAACTTGAGAAAATACCTAACTTCCAAAATTAAGACATAAATCATGTACTAAAGACTTGAAATAGAGTGACAATTCCACTAGGGGGAGCAAGATGGTAATTTGTTATCTAGGAGATAAGCGTAAACATTCAGATTGGGTAATTCATGAAACCAGGTAGCTGGAGGAGCCACATTATTCAAGACAAAAAAGAACTCAAGCTTCTGACAAAATCCATAATCATAAGAAAACACATACACTATGCACATATCAGAACAGAAACTTTGCTATTGATCCCTGAGGGTCCAGATTGTTAGGAAACAAGACTCAAACTATCTAAAAACCTAGATGTTAAAGCATCATTTTCATGGTTTGATGGTTTCTGTGTTTCCTCAATGACTTTTTTTTAATGGCACTAGTAACATCAAAGATGTCATTCGTTTTAAAAATAAAGCCCATCATGGGTTCTATGGAGAGCATGCCTGGTTTTATAATGGTCATTCCATCCTGCAATGAGGCTTCCTCGCCTCCCCAAGACCCCTAATGAAATCACCAAATTGATTTTTACTAAAACCACTATCTAGCTGATTTCACTTTTCCTTTGCCAGAGCTTCACAATCTTTGCTAATATCTTGGCTTTGGGTGATAAGCAGAGTGAGAGAGGGTGTCACAGATTATCCACAACTATAGTCAATGGTAAGAAGTTCAAAAAGATGCTCCACTATTTCATTCCAAATTCCTGGTGTGTTGCTTGTCCTTTTCTGGTCAGATGGGGTAATTAAAGACTCCATGCTTAAAAGATAACATCTTACATTTTAATCAGAAGTGGGTGTTGGAAATAAATCAAAAGTCAAGAGGGGAAAATGCTATTCCTAAACATCTGTCCATACTTGCATATTCTGAGTACAGTATGTCATTAAAGCAAAATAGGGGCATGTTATTGGTGGCTAATAGCTGATGCAGCAATAATTTGACCATCTGAAACCATCAACTTATATGAACAAGCTGAAACACTTCATTAGGTAACAACTGGTTTTTCTATGAGGCAGTGTTTGCATTTTTACAAAGGGATAATAAAAATTTATTCGAGTCACTAGATTTAATGGACAAAACTTGCTAGCTCTAATCACGTGGGTCCTGCTGTGTGATCTGCTGAAAGTATGTCATTAAGTGTTTCCTGACTATAGATCACTCTTCACTTGAGGAGAAGTTCACTCCATCACAGAATGATAATGACCATCATAAAATCAAGATCTATTTCCCTTTAGCACTGTATGAAATATACTGAGTCCTCATAAACATTTTTAACATCAGATCACATAACTGAAAATAATATTTCCTATAGACTATGCTGCAGAATCAATGTTTATAAGTTTGCCAATTGTTAATAAAAACAGAAAAAACAAAATTCAAATATTAGTAACACCTTCTGTAAAGGTAGCTATTCTTAACACCATTTTAAAAGAACTACATTTAATCAAAAAAAATGGAAAATGAATTTATTATCTTACCTTTTCCAAAATGGAAATAACACAATAACACTGGCTGTGAATTTATAGTTTCCTAACATTCGCATCCTTCATTACACTGCCCTTTCCTCACATCCTCCTTGACTATTTCTCTGCTGTATGAAACTGTCCATTAGTATCTTCAACAGAGGATAGTTAACCCCAGGAAAAATGAAACCTGGCACATCACCTTTGCTACTAGTTACTCACAAAAATAATTAGGTAAAAGGAAATGATGAAACAACTGTATTGGCTATATTGAAACCTGGAGATAATACTGACATCTATCCACCTACTATCTTACTTTCTATTTCACAATAGGGAAGTTAATACAGAGTATCAGACCAACCTGAAGTTAAATCCTACCTGATGCTTCATCTATAAAATTGGTAGTCATTGTATATGATTTGTTGGAGAAATAGCACAATATATACAATCCCCTGCACATAGCCCAAACACCTAGGTGCATGCAAAAATGAAAATACTGATTAGCAATGACTTTGAATTAACAAGCTCAAAACCTCTCACAGAGAAGTACATTTATGCCCAACTTACCAAAGGAAAACCAAGAGATCTGAGGATATATCCCTAAAAATTACAGAGCAGAGCAAGTAAATAAAATTAGTATAACCTACTCAACACTCTAAGGCAGAGGGGCCCAAAATACAAGCAGAGCAGCAAAAATCAAGGTGAGCAGGACTAAGCACTGGTTATACTGAGCAAGCTCAAAAATGTCACACAACTTCTTTTACTCAGGGATCTAATCTATACAACCAAAATAATAGCAACTCACCTATAGAATACCTTATCTCTGACTGACCAAAGTGTGCAACATATTCATACCCACTGGACAGGATTTGAGATCATAATATTACTATTTAAGGGGATCATAAACATGTATAGTTATACTTTTCCTTTAGACTTCCTGATGGCCATAATTCCCTGTTTCTACCTGTGAGGTATCAAATGATTGTCTACTAGTGGAAAAGTTTAGGTTAGAAATTAGTTTTCCTGATTCTCCAAGCTTAATACTTTATCACATGTCATACTTAGATGGACTGGAATGGAGCGGAATGGACATAATATATATGGTTCATGATTAGAAGTTCAGCTTCAGTATCAATTCTTCCTATATAGAGAAATATTATACACCTTATAACTGCATAAAATACATCACTAGATATAATCATGCTATAATTATGTATGTATATATTTACACAACAGATGTGTAAATATTTACACTGTTTATGTGTAGGTATTTCCAGACATTATTACTCTCAACAAAATAAATGAACCAATCTTAGCAAAAGACAGAACACAAACAGTTATAATCTTCCCAAGATTATAGAAGTGCTCAGTGTGGGCTGGAGTGATCAAATTGGAGGAGGTAGGTATTAAACTGAATTTTGAAGAATGAGACCATAGACTGAATCTTTTGTGTTAGAAAACAGTAGAAAAATGAGGTTAGGATGGTAAATAACAGGGTGGGGGGTACCATGCCAGCAGAAGGAGTTTTTTAACCTAATTTTGTTAACAAACAGGACCTGGGTCTTGAGAAAGAACAGCAGGGAGTTTTGCAGGCATTTAATCTGGCCATAGTGTGTGCTAAGCAGAGGCGGGAAGAGAGTGGAGTTCAAGAACTCATTAGAAAACTGAGAGGCAATCCAAGTCATAGCAGGAAAGGACTTTCCCATCTGCCTTTATCTCAGTCTCTCCAAGTGCTGCTTACAGGGATACAGTGGAAACAACACTGAGCATTTTCAGTTCTTTGATGTAGCTCTATTCCTGGATGCAAGCTTGGCTCAGCATCTTGGCTACTTTCCTCTACTCTTTATATATAGCCCAAATCTCCTGCCCCAGAGACACTAATGTTTCCAGGTGAAATCCAGGCTACTTCCTTCGGTTCCTGGAATACTTCCATCCTCTCCCCCACATCTCTACCCTTCATCTCCCCCCCACCCCAAAACCCCACCCCCACTTCCACTCTGCACCATACAGAACCTTCATGGAAATAAGTTCTGTTTTATCACACTTGACAACTGAATTTAAATCATAGCATTTCAAAAATAGGCCACTTCCATTCAGAGAAAAGCAAAGCAAAACAACAACAACAACAAAAACATATTTTGCCAAATGCAAATGCCACGTTTTTACTGGAATCTGTTGCCAAGTACCTATATATTTATTTCCTGTGTAGTTTCAAATGATTTGAGATCAATCTAAACTTTAGCCAAGTTAAGTAGCACTTGGAAGTTAACTTTTAAAGGAAGTTAACTTAAGCAAGATCACAATGACTGATGTGAGAAAATAGTCCACACAAAATATTTAAATCACTATAATCATGTTGTGACAAAAAGGACAATATACTAAAGATAATAAAATTGCTAAGGAAGTTTTATCTCCTGTCTTAGTTTTGGTTACATTCTTTAAAGTATATCACATAGGATACAGAGTTCATGTAGCTTCAAGTATATGGGAAAATTTTAATAAAAACCATTTTAGTGATCTTTGTGAGAGAAAAATGTACAGCCAAAATATAATTTTCAGAATAATGATGTACTCAGTATTGTTTTCTTGTCAGATTTTTTTTAAAAAGTGGTTCTCAGTTTTAGGATGCATTGTGCTGACAGTCTTTTTTTAAATAAGTGCCATGTGTATCCCTTATCACAAGGACAACAAAAAATAGTACCCCTAAAGAGAAAGTGTGATTAAAAGATGATCTGTAGGCCGGGCACGGTGGCTCGTGCTTGTAAGCTTCAGCCTATGAAGCGGCCGGGGCTAGGGATCGCGGTTCGAGTCCCGCCTGGGGCCTGTAGCGAGACTTAGTTCCAAAAAAATAGCTGGGTGTGGTGGCATGCACCTGTCATCCCAGCTACCTGGGAAGCTGAGGCTGGGGATTGCTTGAGTCTGTGGTACCCCAGGCAACGTGAGTCTGCGGTTTCCCGGGCAAGACCTAGTTTCAAAAAAAAAAAAAAAAAGATGATCTATAGCTGTAGTGCTATGTTATCTAGAATTTTATAATTTTTAGAATCTAAGAAATTAGAGGCTAAATAAAGCAATTCAAGTGTCCTATAAAAAAAATAGCAACAAAATCAATGTGTAGAAATAAAAGCCATTCATCAGGAAGGTGGCAGTTCCTTGTATGATATGCAGGAGTAGAATGACCAGAGATGAGATATATGATTAACTCGATCACATGAAGCAAATCATATTCCAGCAAACTCCAAATTGGGTCTGTTCGAAATGTCTTAGAATCCAGATTCTTTCAAAATGCCGATAGGCTACTTTTGGTCCAATCAAGCCTTTCCAAAGCCTATAGGTCTTTTCAGCTAAACCTTCTTTTGAGTACTTCTTTGCTTTGAATTCCATATGCATCTCTTGGAAAGGGAAGAAAGCACATAAGCTGCAAACTGAGGCAGAGGAGATCATCTATAATGGCCGATCACAATTGTCTGTATCCACAGAAAAACGTCTTTACCAGCAATGGCAGGGGATGAGACCCCCTAAATCTGATGCCAGAACCAGCAGCAAAACAACAGAGTTGGGGTTGGAGAAGACAACCCCCAATGAGAAATCATGGAAAGACCACAAATAAAAATAGACTGGCTGCCCAACGTAAACATAAGATTGAAAACCTACCATCAAGGCTCGCCTGGTTCCAAGAACCTTCACCCAATGAGAGAATACTACCACAGAAAAGAAAGAGACTAATGGACTTAACACAGACTAGCAAACAACAAAGAGTGGGGTGTGAGAGAATGGAGGGGCACCTGAGAGAGGAAGGTGGGAGAGATATCCCAAAAACCACCTACTGAGTTTGTGATTTAAAAAAAAGAAGAACCCATCACCATCACCACTCCACCAGAGCCAGGATGGGGAATAAGAACTCTGCAAAACTGGCTCTGGCTCAAACTCTGTCAAATCTACTGCAGTGGGTCACCAGTACCTCAATTAGTCCCTGTGGGAGCTGACTGGAAAGTCCCCTGACATCCACAAAACAAGGAAAGTTACAAGGAATGCAAATCTATTAAGAATCTTTCAGTTTAGTTTTCCAGGAAGCAACTTCCCAATTTTCCACCCAGTGTCAGAGCAAGGGCATTCAGGGACACATGTCAAAGGGAAAAGATAAGGTGACAGGAAGAGAGGAGCCTGAGACTGGAAAACAGTAGATAACACAAAATGGGAAAATCTTCAAAGGACAGCCACATTGCACGTTCTAGCAGAAACACCAGTTCGGGTCATATTTTTCCTTCTCTGCATAGGACACCTTCAACAAAAGACAAAAGATGTTACTTAAAATTTAATGCGAGGAGATCACGCTCCTGCCATGGTTTAGGTCACTGGTAGGGGTCAGGGTAAGGGGAGACTTCTTCCCCACAGGTTCTGGGCCTGGGTGCCTGGGAGCCCTGAGCTAGGGGAAAGCCATGCCCTGTCCCTTTGGTGTCTGTTGGTGGCGGCCAGCACCTCTGCTGGGATGGGTTTGGGCTCCCCTCTGGTTTACACCCACTTCTATCAGACCACACTAGGAATGAGAAAAACAACAATCCAGCTGCAGACACACAGGAGAGGAGAAGAATGAACAAAGACTCTGGCCACATTCATCACCTGGGTAGGCCCCAAACAGATCATGGTCAGAACCACAAGAGACAAGACTGTGAGACGTAACTACAGAGACAACCTGTCACTGAGCTACACCTACAATGTTTCAGGAGACTGGAGAACGAAACCCCTGGTTCAGAGATCAGTTCAACGCAAGCAAAGTGCCCTCCTTTCCCAGTGGGCCAGAAAAGCCACAGAGACAGAGCTGTGGCCCCATGTCAGGAGCTGTGGCCCCATGCGAACCCTGAGAGAGGAGGAGAGCTGGACCAACTACTTACTAGAGTCTGTCCCCAGCGGGGAACTTCTCAATTGCCAACGTCTGGGAGTTGGGAGCCCAAGCCCAGATACCACAACTATAAGGTTCAGAAGCAGCATTATGGGACAGACATCAGAATGGAGGAGGCAGCCTGCATGAATGAGGAAGCATGAATCCCAGTGATCAAACAGGTTTGGAAAAAAGGAGACAGTCGCCTCCACCATAGCAAGGGCCACAACAAAGGAACCTGGAAAGCAACGCCACACACCTGATCTACAAGGGGTTCCTGACATGCTTGGACTGGCCACAAAGTTCTCCCTGGAAATTTAAGCAGCATGGGCGTTTAAACTCAGGAGCACAAGTCCTCATCCAGGAAAAGGACATTGTACTAAAAAAGGAAGAAACCAGTGGGCTAAGCGTTGACCAATGACTTGCAGGGAGAGAGGAGTCTGAGGACCAGAGTGAGAAAAGGGAGAGGGGTAGGTGAATGAGGGTGGGCAACACATAAGGGAATCAATAACTTTACAAATATGATTGAGAATGTATGAAGAAAAGGAAACAATTTTAAAAATTAATCTGATACATTACAGAAAACAATCATATTTCAATTCAACCCAAGACTGATAAAAAGGAATTTCCCCAGCTTAAGAAATTCAGGCACTGAGATGTCAGTCAGTTGATCCCTTAATAGAAGTACCAAGATGTATATGAGCATACATTGCTTGAGTGTAAGGTAAATACCATAGAAGTACATGAAAAGGGGAGAGAAATTATAGTTGGCTTCCTGGAAGATGTAGGTTTTGAAATGAATATCGAAGACTGGGGAGGATTAAAACAGATCAAGATGACAAATGTGAGCATCTGGGAAGACTAGACAGGCACAGGGAACAGATTTCCTTGACTGGAACATGAGGAAAGTGGTTTAAGCTGGGAGTATGCAAGGATCATGCTATCGAAGGTTTTGGGGGTTTGTTTGTTTTGTTTTGTTTTGTTTTGTTTTGAGACTTTTTTGAGACTATTTTGCCCGTGAAACTGCAGGCTCACATTGCCCGGGGTACCACAGACTCAAGCAATCCCCAGCCTTAGCTTCCCAGGTAGCTGGGATTACAGGCACGCGCCACCATGCCCAGCTATTTTTTTGGAACTAGGTCTCGCTACGGGCCCCAGCCCCGCGATCCCTAGCCCCGGCCGCTTCATAGGCTGAAGCTTACAGCCACGAGCCACCGTGCCCGGCCTATCAAAGGTTTTGTTAGACTGTTAAGTTTTGACTTGTCATAGGATGAAGAACCATGCATGAATTTTGAGTAGGGAAAAAACCTAAGGGTTGTGCTTTAGAGTAATCACTCTGAAAATGGATTGCATGACAAATTGGAGTGGCACAAGTTAGGAAACTGAACAGTCTGAGTGAAAGACTATAGGAACACAGCATCTTTCAGCTGTTAGGAAGACTGTTCTGATAGTCAAGATGCTGATCTAAAAAGTAGGTGAAGCAGGGCATGGTGGCATGTGCCTGTAATCCCAGTTACCTGGGAGGCTGAGGCTAGGGATCACTTGAGTCTGCAGGTTCGGAACTACCCCAGGCAACACAGTGAGACCTAGTCTCAAAAATAAATTAAATAAATAAGTAAATAAATAAATGAATGAGTAAACAACAAACAAACAAACAAACAAATAAATAAATGTAGGTTGAATTGTGCTCACCTTTAATGAGTAGGGACTAGCCCACTCAAGCATGCCTACCTACATTCAGAAAGACTCTCACCAACTTCCTCTGCAGGAAGCAAGGTTAGCTAGAGCTGGGTCACCCTGAGCCTCAGTGAAGGAGCTTGAGAAGCTCTGCGGCCTTCATTTTCTTTACCTTCCCACTTACGCAAATCTCTCCAGTTGCTTGCTCTGTTCTGCTCAGCTCTGGGACAGGAAGTTCCTAAAGCTGTGACGTCACTGAACATCCTGTATCTGTACAACCTGACCTTCTGTCCCTTCTCTGCCACAGAAACGAGAGCTTTCGGTTTGGTGCTAGATTCATAGTTAAAGTATTGGTAGAAGAAAACTTATCCTCATGTCAATGAGAAAGGAAAAACACTTCTGTCATGAACTGAAACACAAACATACCCTAACCTAGGTGCCATGCTTTCTTTGTTTCCTAGTTCTACAATTCAGTCAAAAGCTAAAACCCGGGCTTTAAATCACACAGTTTAAAAAATCGAAGTATTATAGAAAGGAACTTTCTAATGAAGGAAAATCTCTATGCATTTTCTCTTTCTCTTGTATTTGCTAAGTTTTCATCTTAGTAGTTCTCCTGTTGCAACAATACAAAGTTAAAAAAAAAAAAGCCATCTTTTCCACCACTATGTAAAGTATCTAATGTTTTTCATTCCACATCTTTCCCCTTTTCCTGCTGATGTATAGAAATAAAGATATAGAAGGTGATATCATTAAAGTGGAAATTTACTATTTCCATTTCTTGCTTATATATATATATATATATATATAGAGAGAGAGAGAGAGAGAGAGAGAGAGCACATCCCCCAAGTCACTAGCTATGGGATTAACTCATTTCTTTGTAATAGCTATACAACGCTTCATAACATTGATAGATTGCAAAATATTTAAGTATTCCACCTTCAATAGATATCCAAGTTAATTCTTGTTTGTGCTTCAACAAACAAACCTCTATCAGTATCAATCACAGTCATCACATTTTACAGAAAAGTATTACCAGAGTCAAAGATGTTTTTGAGTACCTACTATATGCTATTTTTATGACACATACAAAAGAAAAATGTGACACAGTCCCTTCAGATGGTGCCAAGCATAGCTGGGAAAACAAACCTAATGCACACAAAACAAATTGTGTGAGACAGGACTGAAATGTGTCCCACAGACTTTATGCAAATGAATATGTGCAGCTTTTCCTTCTGCACAATGACAGTCCAGAGAGACAGCTTGAGATTCCTTTAGCCCTAATGATCTAGGAGCCTTTACTAATTGAGAAAAGAGGGAAACAGGAAGCACTAAGGAGTCAAAGTGGTATTTGTGGAGGAGGTACAACTTGAGCAAGATCTGGAAATGATTTAGATCAATGGAAGAAAACACTGTATTTTAGAGTGACAAATGAGCCGGGCACAACACTGACTCTGGACATGTATATGTTCAGGAAAGTGACAATAAGCAGTCCCTTCTCCAAGTCAATGAATTTCTAAACAGTTCTCACATACTTCTCCCCCCAACCCAGCCTCTTCTTAAAGACATAAAAGAATCCCAAGCTTAACTGCCACAAAACATTACAATGTTTTGTAACATTGATTTAAAATGCACTTCTTTCAACCAGCATAAGCCTGACATACTCCCAAGTCTCTTCCCTCCCTATACTTCCCATGACCCACCTCACCCCTGCCAACACACACACACACACACGCGCGCGCACGCACGCACACACCATCTTGTGCTATATGAATGGTATGGGCATCTAAACTGCTGCTGTTCATCTGGAAAATAACATGGAAGAAAATCAAAATAAAATTTCAATTGTTGTAATTTAACCCAAAAACCTAAGTTCTTTTGGGAATCAAAATCTTTGAAATGATGATGTAAATAAACATGCCTCTACAGTGCTGGTCTTCCTTTCACTCTATGATGCTAAGCTGTTTATGACTTGCCAGGTCCATTTTTTAAAAGTACATTTTTAATAACATATTTTAAACTTTGTCATATTGGTAAATAAGATTTGAGAGTTCAGCAAATACATATTATGCCTTGGTACTGACTATAATTATATAAGAGTTCTGAAGCTAAATTATGCATAAGTAACAGGACTTTTATCTCAAAAACTTGAGACTTATAAGATGCATGTAATTTTGAACTGAGGTGGCATAAAAAGCATGATTTGTTTTTCTTTTTTTCCACAACCTTCCCCAATCTAAAATTAGCTTTCAACATATTTTTTAAACATTAGGAAAACAAGATTTACTCCCAGGATGTTAACTTCAATGCCAAGTTCAAAGACATAATCTGGAAAAGCATGTTGCAAAAAATAAGGACTGGTAAGAAGGAGATAGCTATTGACTTTAAATAAGATCTAATTTGCTGCAATTTCTATTGAGCAATGGGGGAGGGGAAGAAGTCCTTGACCTTCACCAGCCCAAGTAGCAGATGACTAAAGTCTGAGATCAGGTTATGAGGGAGGCAGTCAGAGTCCCACACTCTGTGACCTCACCAACTGTAACGGAGGTAGCTTGTTTCTTTGTGGCTCCACATACCCGTCTCATCACCCACTGGACCCTATCAGCTCTATATGATATTGATATCCTGTTGGGTCTTTGCAGGTTAAGCCTAGCTTTGGGCATCTGCATTTCATACCTAACATCAACATCCTTAGCAATTGTTACCCAGCCAACACACAACATTCCAGTGATTTAAAATGCACAAGATGATCACAATTCTTTTAAGATCATGGCTCTGACCAAAGAGGGCTTTTGGTTGCCCCTCCTCCTACCGGGGAAAGAACTGGGCTTGCCAACCAGTTCCCACATGATGGAAACAGCCTGCCCAGACATGTCGAAGCTTGTCCTCTCCATTCATCCCTCTGAGTAAATTTGGCATATGCGACGATATTTCACCTCTTGGATTATAACTAATCAAAAATGTTGAAACGAAGCCATTGAGCAAAGCGGAAAGAAATAATCTGAGTAGCAGGAGACCTGGGTTGCTCTACCCTTGGTGAGTAGGCATAACAGAAATGGGGCAAGTCATGAAGTTAACAGAAACCTCCATTTCCTGACCAGAATACATGGGTTCAAAACAATCAACGTCCCAAGAACAGGAGGGCAAGACTAGATTTTACAAGCGTAAAGGCACCAAGGTGCCTGGGTGCTAGAAGCCCACTCTATGAGAACAGCAAGCCACCCAGCAGGTTGCCCACAGTGGGGAAGGAGCAAAGCCAACCTTCTCAGAACTCATCAGAGCACTGGGGCAACCAAGAGTGTGCAGTGCTAAGGCACCTCACCTATGAAGGCGCAGGAGAAACTTGGTGAAGTGTTCACAGTGAGTGCATACCAGAATCTCCAGGGAAACTGGGCCCTGCCCCCACTCAGCCAGATGAAGCAATAAGAGGATGAAATCCTTGCACAGCCACTTAAAAAGGCTTTCCAGGCAACTTGCATGTGTTCCTCAAACATGCAGAGCTGAATCTAACTCTTCACATCAATGCCAAAGAAGTATTCCATCTTTGACCCTTTGGCCCCACTTCAAAGAACCTATTCTGTGGAAATAATTAGAGTCGCAGGCAATTTTTTTAAAAGATATTCACAGCAACAATATTTATGATAGTAAAAATTAAAAAGAAACCAGTCGAACGTAGGAAAATGACTAAATAAGTTACCATATGCAAATCCAAAAAAGATAAAGAAATGGCAGCCAAGAGGTACATGAACAGTTGCTCAATAGCATTAGCCATTGGAAAAGTGCAGATGATAAAACAATGAGGTACCGTGTTAGACACACTGGAATGACTACAGCAAAACAAAACAAACAAAAAAAAAAAAAACAGGGAATGGTGAGAATGTGGAAAAACTGAGGCATTGCCTATTCAAGTATATAATAGGACAGTCACGGTGAAGGAGAGTTTGGTGGTTCCTCAGTAAGTTAAACATAGAAATACCACAACACCCAGAAGGTCCTTTCCTAGGTATAGATTCAAGAGAAAAGAAAATGGGTATTAAAACAAAAACTTGTATAGAATGTTTATAGCAGCACTGTTCCAGTAGCCAGAAAGTGGAAAGCCAAATATCAACAACAATGAACAGATAAACAAAATGTGACATAACCATAAAATGGAATAGTTTTCACCCATAGCACTATATCATGAGACATAGCTAAATGCCACAATAAAGATATAAGTTGCAAACATTATGCTAAGTGAAAGAAGTCACAAAGTGACAGAGTATACATTGTATGATTCAGTTTATATGAAATATCCTGATTAAGAAATTCTATAAAAACATTAAACAGATGAGTGGGGGGAAGAGCAGGTAGGTAGTAACTACTTAATAGAAATGGGGTTTCCTTTGAGGAAATGAAAATGTTCTGGAACTGAGACTGTGGTGATAGTTGCACAACATTGTAAATGTACTAAATGCCACTGAACTCTACATTTTTAAATGTTTAAGAAGGTAAATTTCATACTATGTGTATTTTACCACGATAAATTATAATGCATAAAACAATAATTTAGTTATTAAAATTGTTCTTTGGAGAAAGTTTACAAAATACAGAAAATGTAGAAAAAGCAGTCTATACAAGTACTATGGTCTCAGTTTCATGAAATATAGATTATAATTATGCAAAGGAAAATAGGACTGGAAGGAAATTTAATGAGAGTTATTGGCAGATACTGTTTGGCAGATAAGATTTTCTGTCTTATATTTTTCTTCAATTTCCCAACTGTTTTATAAGATAGTTTTTATTACAAAATATTATTAAATTATCATAAAAATGTTATTTTATAGTCATAAAATTAAATGATATATTTTAAAACAGGAGCCCACTTGACGCTTTGGAGCACAGATAGGAAAAGATAAAATGAATAATGAAAGGTCTCCAAAGCATGATGTACTGATTTAAATGGAAGGAGCCTGATGATATTATGGGGTGGCTAACACAAGAGCTAGTTGAGGAATTTATGTCCTGAGCAAAGCTGGAACGGTGATTCCAGACCTTTTGAGTTTTCAAGAGCTCCAAACTTTTCATTGAAATGCACTGATTAGCTGGGCATGGTGGCTAGTGCCTGTAGTACAAACACTGGGAGGCATAAGGTCTGGGATCGCCTGAATTCTAGGGTTCAAGACTACCCTGGGCAACATAGCGAGAACTGGTCTCGAAAAAGTAGCTGGGTGTGGTGGCGCATGCCTGTAATCCCAGCTACCTGGGAGGCTGAGGCTAGGGACCACTTGAGTCTGCAGGATCAGGACTACCCCAGGCAACATAGCAAGACCTAGTCTCAAAAAAAAAAAAAAAAAAAAAAAAAAAAAAAAAAAAAAAAAAAAAAGAAATGAAAAAAAAAAAAAATGCCCTGATTTTTAAATGTTGGCAACTTATTTGATATTTTCAAATATCACTGGCCAAACAAAACACATCTGTGGACCGGATGTAGCCCACAGGCGCCAGTTAGCAAACTCCAGTTATGGGAACAGGGATGTTTGGCCTGAAAGAGAAAAGTCTTTGAAGGGCCACAGTAGTGACTTTAAATATCTGAAGAATGGCTATGTGAAAGACAATGTGGACTTAATCCATGTGTCCCTGGAAGGCTGAGTGACCTAAAGGCGGGTGTAAGCGGAAAGCAGATTGGAGCCCAGGAGATAACTGTGTCTATGAGAGCAGCTGTCCAACAACAAATAGGAACTTCAAAATGCAACAAGCTGCCCAACCCTGAGGTGTTTCAGCAAAGGTTACATAGAATTCCTGCTTTGAATCAGAAGTTAGACAAGGTCAAGAGCTCAAAATCATGACTGAAAATCAGAAATTTGAGGGCAAAATACAGCCTAAGCACCATGCCAGAATCACAGAATGAGTCCCAGGGGTGGGTATTTTCTAAAAGTGTGTCAGTTGTCTGGCAGTTAGTTCAGAATCATAGCAATGAATCTGTCTCTCTGATGAAGGAATTCTATCATTCTAAGCCATGGCTTTATCTAGCAAGCACCAGGAATGAGGTGGAAGAGAGGAAGGACAATTTGCTGGAGCTCGTAATCGACTGGGTTTTGTGACAAACACTTCCCTTATTCCAGTTCACTGAGTTTTCACAATAATCACTGAAGTGACATCCTCACCCCATTTCCCAGAAACAGGTTTGTGGAGTTTGAGTTATAGGCCGAGGTTACTGCCAGTCACTGAACGAGATCTTTCTGACTCCAAGTCACATGCTAGTTATACTACACCATGTCAACCTCTTCTCCCCTGGTCAACAAACATCTGTCAAGCGCCCCTGACAAGTCAAACGAAGCATGAGATAGAGGGGAATCAGCCATTGTGAAGACATGGTCCCCAGTCTCAGGAGCTATGGGATTCAATGGGGGAAAGTGAGCAATTACATCACAAGGAAAACTAGGGTTTCATGAAGAAGGGGTACCGGATCCAGCCCTGTGTCATCAGAGAAGGGTTACCAGAAGTGAGAACATCAATCCTGGAAGTCTAAATTGACCAGGAAAAGGAACTCCAGGCTGAGGCAGCAATGTTTATATAGAGTTCCAGAAGTCAGAGGGACCCGAATGAGGGAGTCTCACAAGTATGTGTGAGCATTCCAGGGTGGTTGGAAAATGGCATGAAAGGCAGAGTGAAAAGGCAAGGAGATGATAAAGTGGATAATCCCTTGCTCTAACCCCTCAGAGCCAAGCTAGAATGTGTCGACTGTGTCACATCCTCAGACACACAGGAAGGCACTGAGGCTTAATACAATGGAGTGAAGTACTCAGACTCTCATGTTAAGATCAGACTGGCTGTGATGTGGAGACGAATTGGCAGGGTAGGAGGGACTAAGATAAGTAGACCACATGGAGGACGACGACACCAATTTCTACTAAGAAGTGATGGTCATCCATACCAAAGGTGTGATGAGCAGAAATGGGTGTTCCTTTCTTCATTCCTTGATTCAGTAAATGGCATTACAGAGCCCTGGCCATGTGCAAGCCACGCTGATGGGCTGTACATACAAGGATGGGCAGAACCAACACAGTTCTGTCTGTCATGGAGTTCGCTCTCTTTCAAAAATACTAAGAAATATAACAAAAGCACTGGTTGGTTATGTTATCAATCCTAAAACTGCAATTAAAGGATATGAAAAGCTGGTTCCTCCATCATCAGTCTGACTCATTAAGCATCAGAGTCCCATAGGATAAGTCTGAAAAATTATATCCTAGTAAAGGCCAGTACTCTTCTGAATTATATTCCTAATATTCACATTTGAGAAGGAAAATCAGACTGTCTACTCTCAGGGTACTTCATTCATGGGAAATAAGAATTTATCTGCATTTTAATTCATTCTTTTTCTAACAGAAATGATTGACTTTAAAAATGGGACAAGATATTAATTAATAAGTTAGGAGAAACTTACTAACTGTGGCCATTCACTAAGTTAAATGAAATCTCTTCTTGCAGTATTTAGAGCAGTTGCTAGGTGGTCTGGGACCAAGTTTAGATCACCTCCAACGCTGACTAATAAAAAGCATCCAGAGAATTAGAGTTTAGAGGGCAGAAAGCAGGTGTCTGAAAGGTCTTCTTGCTCAAGGCCTTGCAGGGAATCTGGGTTCTCTATGCTCTGCTCCTCTGTCTCCAGAAGTCTGCAGTATTCCGTTTCTTAAAAAGCTATGTTTATATCTCAGTTCCAGGTCATCTGAGGGGCCAGGAACCAATGTTGTTTAACTCAGGGCCACAACATTCTTTTCATTCCTTTATTTGATCCCAACATAAGAATCTCCTGTGATTAAACAGCTGTGCCTGTGGATTGTACATTAGGCTGCTGCTTTTTCATAGGTGATTTTTATTTTTTGCTACTTTTTCAGATGATCCTCTGATCTTCTATCACTCCACCATCTCAATGGAGAGCAAGAAAAGAGACAAGGAAAAATGAACTCAAACCCTCCCCTTTAAGCTTTTCACTTGAAGCTTGATATTTACAACACCAGCTCTGGCATCACCACTTATCACAAGACACAGAAAGGTACATTACACACCTTTCTCTCTGATCCAGCAAAAGTATTGAGTCCAGACCTGCTTTCCCAAAAAAAGTGATAGAAAGAAATCATGTCCCATATGGTTGAATAATCCTAACCTTTACATTTGGCAATTCAGAGAAAAACAGATATGTGGATAAGGTATACTTTCTGTTGGTACTTATGAACCAGCCTACAAACACAATCAACTTTAAAATTTTTATTGGATTTTTAAAATAAAAATTTTTAAACCCCCTCCCTTCCTCTTTCATGAACTGAATATCAGGACAAGAAGAAGAGCAGGTGCCAGTGATAATGAAGGCTTTTGTTGTGACTGTTGGGTTTTGCTTTCACAGACATCCTGGACAGTGCTAACAAATTTGAAAATACTGCTTTCCTAATTATATATATAATTTATATATATGTATTTATATATTTATATGTATATAAATTATATATATAATTGGAAAGCAATGCTATATATATATATATATATATATATATATATATATATATTTACTCTGAACACTTAAAGAGATTCCTATGATAAATTAAGTATTTTAAATACCTTCCCCTCTAAATAGTTTCACAGAAGACCCTGGGAACCAAGGTTTTGATTCAACCTGCCCAGTGGTGCTGATGAAGAAAGTGTCAATAACAATCCTTGCTCCCCACCAACACACACACACACACACACACACACACACACACAACAGTGCTGGAAACAAATGGAGAGCAGAGAGAACCCAGGTCATTTCCTCCCTAGTACTCAGAAAAACTCACATGACCACTAATCACCTCTGCCTCCCTGAGGAGAAGAACAGGAAATAAACAAAACTGAGGGAAAGAGCTGTTGACTCTTCAACTTTCAATATCCAAAAACTAGTTCAAATTCCCCCTGGTGAGGTGAGTGGGCAAAGTTAAGTCCTACTACACACACACATTGCTAATTTTTCAAGAATACTTTCATTTTAATACCTTCAAATGGGTTCAAAGGTAACCTTGGAGTAAGATAAATGAAATCCCACATAAATGACCCATTTTCTCTTGATTATCTGGCTCTCTTGGAACACAGTGTGATTCATCCATTAGGCTCCCTGAAAAACAGACATTTAGGATAGATGCAAAGTGGACAAAACCATCAACACTATTAGAGCCGCTCTTCATGGAGCCCAAATGACTCATGAATCCAATTTGTTTCCCTGACTGGGTTTACTTCTTCACAGTTCTTCAGGGATGAAAAGGCAAGATGTTCTGAGCAGTTTCTTAGAAGGGACCAAATTCTGATATTGTTTATAGACCTTAGGAACCAAATCTCTGACTTCATAACAGCTCTTGATTAGACAACAAAAATGGGACACAAATGAAGCCTCCAGATAACCAAGAGAAAACAAATTCTGGCCTGTTTAATCATTTACCAGAGTAAACCTGGTTTGAAAACACTTTCTTTGATTCAAACTGCTCTCAAGCAGGAGAGAAATTAAAGAGGGAAGTGATAGAATAACTAGAGGTTGGAGAGTTGGAGAAAGGCATGACAAATATATGGTCAGAGATGCCAGTTCCCTTTCTGTGTCCCAAGCAGACATCACTAACCAAGTAGCTCTTTCTCCCACCTCACACAGATACAACCTCAAAAGCTTTCTCAACACTCAAGTACTTCAGGCAATGGTCACCAGTCAATAACAGCTGGCCTACTTGTCATTCTAGTTTAAGAGAAATCTAACTGCTTCCTCATGATAGAGAGATTTTATCTATCTATACATCATTAAATCTTTTAATTTAAGCGTAGTTCTTGGAAAGTTTTGCCCAAGTTTTCCTCTGTGTATTTTATGGTTTCAGGTCTTATATCTAAGTCTTTTCTCTATTTTGAGTTGGTTGGTGTGGATGTGGAGAAAAAGGAACACGCTTACACTGCTGGTAGGAGTGCAAACTGGTCCAGCCACAATGGAAGACTGTGTGGAGGACGCTCAAACAATTGAAAGTGAAACTACCATTCGACCTAGCAATTTCACTACTGGGAATCTACCCAAAGGACACAAAACTGATTTAAAAAGACACATGTACCTGGATATTTATCAGCACTATTCACAAATGCCAAGATATAGAAACAACCCAAAAGCCCCAAAACTGAAAAATGGCTGAAAAGGATGGTATATCTATACAACGGAATATTATTCATCAATTAAAGAAGACAAACTTACGTCATTCGTGGCAACATGATTAGAGGTAGAAGGAATCATGTTATCAGAAATAAACCAGAAAGAAAAAGAGAAATACAGGATGATCTCACTTATTTGAGGGCTACAGGGAATGGACAAATGGACAAAAAAATATAAAACTGTCAACAGAATTGAAGCATAGAACAGGAGAGTGGGAGAGGGTAAGAGTGGGGGAGGGGGAAGACATGAGAGATAAAGATGGTTCCTGGATGATGAGGTGGTGGGAAAGCCTCAGGGTAGATAATGATGTGATATATATATACATATGTGTGTGTGTGTGTGTGTGTGTGTATGCTCAATCAAGGGGAAAAATAAAATTACATTTAAAAAATCTTTTATTTAACTACTTTGTTTTCTTCTTCTAAGAACTTATGGAAAGCTCCAAAGGGGTAAGAGCTAAAACAGTTGCTTCTGACTTCTGAAAGATGGACAGATAAGCATGCCACCTTGCACACTGCACAAGGTTTCCCTATGAATCAGGAGAACAAGAATTTAGTCTAATAGGGAATGAAACACTACCGACCACAGCTAGAAAGTGACAGGCAACTGAGAAAACAAAGGCAAAGTGAAAAACAGCCCAGGACCCGTGGGAACTACTCCTACTACCTAGTTCTTAGTAACAGAAATCCCTTTGAGTTAGTTTCCATTTTAACTGAAATCACCTCTGAGTGAGATTACCAGTCAGTCATACCTTGCAAAGAATGTTTATTTAAGTTTTTTATGGTTTAATTTTTTTCACCCCTAAATAAAGATGAGCAGCAAGAGGATAGGCATTTTCAGTGGAGGTAAAGAAAGAAAATAAATATGATTTTTATCCCTGGGTCCAGCCCTGGGCAGGGGATACAGAGTGTTTCTGAACAGCACCTATCAAGTTGCTTCAACAAGCCAAGCCTTGCTTCCTTCTCGCCACTAACAGTGAGTTACTATTTTCATCGTTCTTTTACAAATGAAAAAAATGAGGTTCAGTATTAAGTAACCCAAACAAGGCTATAAAATTAGTGAGGGACTGAGGCTGCGTCCAGGCCAGATCTGGTTCCATGGCTGTGCTCTTCCCACTAGCTGAGCTGCAAGCCTGGAATGCCATCATAGACTCACTGGGCACATACTGACACTTTCTTTAAGGTTGATGCCTGTCTCATTCCATCACCTTCTTCCAGATATAAGGAAGGGAGTAAATTCACCTCTGGCAAGACAGGCCTTAGGGAGATTATTATCCCACCTGTTGGAACATCTTGCCTCAGGGAGGTTTGGGGGCTGGGAGCTAAATGTTCCTCCTTCAAGGAAAGACGTTGACCTGACTGCATGCAGAGGAGACAAGTGTCCTCCTGTAGCCTTTGATGGAGCAGGAAACATCGAGGGTGGAATCTACAGAGATCCATGTTGAAGAAGAAAGCAGATAATAAGCTAGTCCTATCCTGCTCCATCACTAATTTTCATCAAGGGGTGACACACACCCTTGGTATGCTATGTAGACTTCTTATGCTATGTAGAATTCACAGTGCACCTATGTGCTAAGAAAGGGTAACAGGCAATATGAACCCCACAGTGTTTCCCTAAGCACACACTTCCCACCCTGATGTCATGAGGCCTGGGGATACCCACACTTCAGGCACCCCTCAATCCTATTCACCCTCTATATTCTGAGGGTCCACAGGGTATGCCCTATGGACTAATCTGAGGAACCAGGAACAACATCAGCAGTACTTGTGAAGGAGACAAGTGGTGACATGAGAAGCACATCTCCAGTGTGAGCAACAGCACAGGGATAATTCAAGGGACTGGGGAGCAGGAAGAATGCAAGACCAGGTGTTAAACGCTTCCTGCACATCTTAACGAACTTAACCAAGAAGTCAGGACTCAACCAAGTCTATTTTAAATTCCTCCTTCTCAGCACAGAAGATAAGAGTAAATGTAATTCCTGGCATGTCTGCCTCAAAATAAAGTTTTAACTTAAAAGTCATGTAAATCTTCAGTCTATGCCTTAAGATATTGATGTTTGTTTCAGTGTAAAAATAATGGTTCAAGTTGACTGAATCAACTTGAATAAGTTTGTTAATTTTATTATTTTATTAATCAACTTATTCAAGTTGATTAACAAGTTGATTAACAAAATAATAAAATTAACAAAAATAACATATTAAGCCTTTAGGAAGATAAACCAATTAATACCATGAACTATGTGGACTCAATTATACCTCAAGAGTACCGTCCTGAGTGGCACAAGAATCTTGGAGCAAGTCAGGCCCACACAGCTCTTGGACCTACTGTGGTCACCACCTGATCATGACATTCTCCTTTCACAGACTTTGGAGGTCCTATGTATTCATTAAGAAAGGCCACATGTTATAAACTACAGCTGAAATAAAAGGAACAGCAAGCAGACGATGACAGCACAAGAGAGACTCATGAAAGGTCAATAGGTCAAGACCAAGAGAGCCAAAGGAACCCACAACAGTCAAAGCACTTCACCTCTTCTGCAGGTTTGTGACCAACACTCTGGTGATGAAGGATCAGTAATCAAAGGTAAAGTCTCACATACAAGACTGACTGCCTCTCTCTCTCTCTTTCTCTCTCATCCAATAACATGAATACACACATCCTACCACCACTACTGTGAAAGGAAAGGGGGTAATTCAAGTACATAGATGCTTTGAACAAGGACTGGAGCAAGAAAGTACTCATGCTGGTATACACAGAAATTCCAGCAATTAGGCAATACTAGAGCCAAGTGTTATAGCCAGGTAGAAAGTGACTCAGTGAGAGTACACTATCATCAGGTAGGAAGATCAACTGTCCTCTGAGGCTGGTTAGTACAAGCCTATCAATGCATGAGTTGAGATAATGAAGAGTTCTCAAAGAAACCAACCATATTATATGGACCTAAATTCAGAATCCAAATATTTCCTACACCAAATATGTGAGTTCTTATAGATTAAATGACTATCTAGTCACTCCATTGCTGCAGAGAGAAAGGCAAATTCTCAAGGACCTATGACCCTCTGTTCCAGAAGGGCAATGGTTAGGTTTACAGTCGTCACACTTGTGTCCCTAACTCCTAGCACACAGTAGCCCTCAGTAATTCTGCTTATCAAATATAGGGAAGAGAAAGTCACAGTACTACTATAGGATAGCTTCAAAATAAAACATCCTGCCTTGTCCACTCTGTTTTTATGGTATGTATTAACCAATTATAGGATCTCACTGTAGGATCTCACAGAAGAACTTCTACAGGGGTAGAAACTGCATCACATAAAATGCTTAGTGTCATGCCACACACACTTTCACTGACTTCAGTAACAGTCACAATGAGGGAGGGAGGCAGGAACAAGCATGCATGCATGTACCAGTCTTCCTACTTGATGACTCCACACCCCAGAGTGAGAAAAAGAGAGGGAAATGCAATGCCATGGCTCTCCAGTCATTTCCCCAGTCTAGCAAGCTTCTCACAGTGTGAACCTTCACAGAGCTGAGTGGGATTCTAGTGTTTAAAGAAACATATTTTTCACACAAGATGGTCCCTAAACACAAGCCAACAGCTTATCTAGTGCTCAGTGAAAGAGCAATCTGTTCCAGCTCTTCAGGCAAACCTCAGTGAGAGAGTGTAAGCCTCCAAGGTGGTGCATTCCAAAGGGATTTTTAAGGTTGTGGCTCTACATGGCTTATGTCTCATATACAGATTGAAAGTCATTCTTGTAGTTTAAAAGTCTAGTCACTCAGTAAACTGCACCTCTCTCTCTCGAACACAATACATCACCCCAAATACAAAATTAGGTTGAACAGGAATACCTTTCAAAGAAGAGAACTGTACACCTGCTCACTGAAGTGGTCTAAGAAAGAACTGCCTATAATATAGACAATATTATTTTTGGCATAGATTAGTATTCAGTATCTTCTTCCAGTCAGCTTTCTGCTTTTCTTTTTTAATGAGCCAAAATAATATCTGTAGGGTGATTATACCAAAGAAAACCTACTTGGAACTTTCCTGCATTTCTTCTAATTGGTTTCAGCACATGTTATTTTAAGACCTCTATTAAGTATATTAAACACATTTAACCTTAGCTAAACTAAATCCAGCTAATTAAGTGATACAAAGAACAGCTCATTAGCAGAGCACTGGTAAATATTTCTCTATTCCAGTTAAGCAAGGCCATTTATACACTTGAGCACTGGATAGTCTTATCATGACACAATTATCAGCCTTCTATACTGAGCCTCAGTATAAAACTGTTGCAGAGTAAATAATGTAACTGGACCTATACTTGCTAAGTTCTTGACAACTGGTTCATACAATCTTTAAAAGACCAATTCAAACCAGCTGCACACTTTCATAGATAATTATAACAACTTAATGATATGGTTTACTAGACTTTTTGAGTAAATAACCTTAGAATTCTTTTGTTCCTTGTTAGACAGATACATAACTCAACCACAGCCACTCTCAGAGATTTATATGTTTGTGTCTTGGAAGGTATGGGATTATCTCTAAAATATATTTTAGGTTTCTTTAAGACTATGTGTTTCAGGATCAGACTAGAGAAATCAAGTCACTTTGGAGGATAAAGAATCAAAGAATAAGGTGGAGGTTACAGCGAAAGCATGCACTCAACTGAGCTATACCTATCTTTAATTTCTTCAACCCCATTGTTCTTGTGGGAAATTACCATAAGGAAACAACTGGAGAAGCATACAAAGATTTATGTTCAAGGTGTTCATTGGAGTATTGCTTAATATTTACATTAAAATGATTCTTAATAATCCAATTGAAAGAATATAATTAAGACATGACATACCTAAATGGCAGTATATTGTAGCACTGAGTTATTAAAAATGACATTTTAAAGAATTTTTAAAGGCTTGGAGAAATATTTTTATATAATATTCAGTTGAGAGGGCAATGAGTAAATAAAATCCTATCCAAGGCATGAGATACAAAGACACTCAAGCAAAATTTTGCTGCATTCAAACCTATACAAGGAGATAGCAAGTGTATATTTTAAATACACTTACACATATATAAATAAATAAGTATAGAGAGAAAAATAAGAGGAAAAATATCCACAAGTCAATAGTATAAGTTTCTTAATGATGATACCACAGTTGAGGTTTTTTCCGTGACCATAATTTATATTTTATAGTGTATATCTACACTAATACAGTTGGAAAGGAAAAGAAACATTATGAAAAATAAATGCAAAATCAAGTCTAAATGAAATTTCACTTTAAATGGAATTTTTAAAGAGTAACTAGGACACAGGAGCCCAATGATATTAATAGATACAGCAAAGCCTTGGATCAGAAGGTCGCCAGTGCTTCTTCCAGAATGGAATTCAGTGAATAGAAGAACAAGCAGCTGTGTTTAAAAACACAAGTTTATGCTACATCTTTAGTTTTGCATCAGGATTTTCTATGTTGGGACATTAAATTTAAGCAAAAATGTGCTTGTTTATTTTCAGTTTTTTTACTGAAAAATATTAAGAAGTAAATTGCCAGTCCCAGCTTTTCAAATGAAATTCTTTCTTATTTGGGCAGAGAAAAAGTTATTTTGTGTGGCATTGGCTAGACTTCAGAAATCTAAGGATTTGGCCGCAATGATTTTAGTGGAGAGGATGGGAGGCTAGCTAGTACCATCACCTCTGTGTAAGTGTGGGGCAGGGAATCCATAGTTTCCAACTTAACTCACACCTAAGACCATGGATTGGAAAAAATCTCTCCAAATTTTTAAGCCCACAAATGATTCAGGTGATGGGGGGGGGGGTAGGTTCATGGGTGACAAGGTGATGGGAGAACCCCGGGGTAGACAATGATGTAAAATATAAGTGTGCATGTGTGTTTGTGCATAAAATCAATTTAGAAAAATAAAATTAAATAGATACATATTTTAAAAAAATCAGTTGACAGAAATAAATATTTCCATGTATTATTAATGAGGAAAAACACATGAATGGTTGATCAAGTATTTTAAAAATATATCTGTTACTTTTAAGCCCTGTCACTAAGAAGTCATTTAATTAAAATAAATAGGTTAATGTAATTTCTAAGGCAATTGAGGTACCTGGTTTTAGAAATCAAGCTATAATTAAAACATTGGGCCTAATTATGTGGCAACAGAAATCCTACCATGACACCTTAAAAGCCCTAAACTTCTGTATCAGGATTTATCATGTTGCTTCCTCCTCACTTTCTTCTCAATTTGTATTCACCTTCTCAACCTTAATCAATATCAACACCTGCCATTCTCTCTCAAGTATCTGGGATAAAGAGGAAAGCAGACAAAAAGTCGAAAGACCTGGGTTGAAGGATTTGCTGTTCTTTGCCAGCACTGAAGCTTCTGCCCTTAGTGCCTGTCTCTATTAAACAGAAAAGCAATGACCTATCCTCATCTGGGTGCTATAAAGTTCAAGACAGTAACCTCTGTGAAGACACAGAGCACAAGATCATCATTCAAAAGATAGTATGCCTGATATGCTTTTCAAAAATTATAGTCCTCACCTGGAAGGACTATACAAAAACTGTACTACTAGTCAGCAGAGGAAATGACTGATACCTCACCATCAAAGTCCCTCACTTTAGGAAATAGCAGTATTTCCTCCATGATTCATCCTATCATGGAGAACCCACCATAACTTAATCAAAGCACTGCACAGGATCAAGGTTGCTGCAGAGACGTTTTGACATTTTAGTCCATCCTACCTTCCTTCACGTTAGAAACTGTCTCTCCTAAATCCTTATGATTTGGATGAAAGTGTCCCTTAAAACATTCCCTTTGGTATCTTCACCACCATGCTGGGTACAGGACCCACAACAACGCATCAGGGTTCTTTTTAGGATTGATTTGGATCTTGGGAGGGAAGAAAGGAAGGCCTCTCTCCAAGATATTGAAGAGAGTTGACTTTCCATTCTGCTGTAGCATCATTCCACACATAACAACCTTTGTGACCTTTTCCCAGCAGAAAAAGTTTACTACCCTCACAAGCATCAACTTCTAGGAGTCACTACCTTAGCGCCCTGAAATTCCATGGAACTTAAGGTAGCCAAGTGGTTGCCTTGAAGGAAGCACAATGGTAGAAAAGTAAACAATCAAAGTCACTCTTTTTACTGATAACACTAAAAAACCCTAGACTGCAGAATTGAGGCTACTAGAGGGGGAAATATGGGGGAGCTGGAAACAAAGTAGGGTGGGGTCTACAGTAAAAGACTATGGTGTGGTAACATTCATCTGAGGAGGTGAGAATCTATTTCCTTAAATCATAAGCAGCATTATAAACCTATGTTATCTATCTCAAAAAAGGGAAAAATTTCATTCCTTTGGCAAAAAAAAAAAAAGACTCCACTGCCAAGACCAATAAAAAGGCAGAGCTGGCTGATCTGTAGATGCTCCATACAAGGAATGTAAAGATGGAGTTTGACTATTTCCTCATCACTGTGTTAAGTTAGCCTGGATTTGTTAGACTAGAGCAATGCTTGAGTCTAGATGCATAGAGAAATGGCTAGAGGCCATTTCACTTAACTTTCTACTTTAGTCCTGGCCCAATTATCTTCCCCATTATCTAATCACAATCATCTCTTATTTTTTGACTGATTTTCAGTCAATCAGTACCCAGAAAGATTCAAAGAAAGACCCAGGATATCAGATCTGATGTAAACATCACCAGGTTTTCATTCAAAGGCTCAATCACCTTACATTTACTTAGGTTGGATGGTTTCCAGAACAGATTTCTAAGGGGTAACATAGTAGCATTCTTGATTGTAGAAAGTGTTTGTGCTCTCATAGGCCACCAACATTGAAGTGGTTTAGCTAGAAAAAGACTAGTGTTTGTTAGAATGACATAATAGACTCTCCTGGAGGCTGGCAGCAAAAATAACACTCTACTTAGTATCTAAAAGACCCTTGAAATTGATGTATAAAATAAGAGAAATTAATCAAAAGCCCAGAAGAGGTTATTTTCTACCTTTTCATAGAGCAAGAATGTTCTGAATCACCTACTCTCCCTTGAGGTATATCTTTGAGATTTGTATGTCTGTCCTGATAGGTTATTTAACAAGAGCATATTCAGTTTTCTCATCTGTTAAATGAATGGTCTGGATGGCATGTATTTTGTTTGGTTTATTTTTAGTTCCTTTCCTGATGTTAAAAGTTGACAGTTCAGCTCACAATACAAAACTCTCACATAGTTTCCAGAAAAACATTTGAGTAATAGGCCCCAGAGGAAAGGATATTTAGCTACAAAGCTTTTCACTCCTGTATTGAAATTTTCTTCTAGCTTCCTATTGCTGGAGTGAGATTGGTAACAGCATGAGGGTTTGGGTTATAAGCAAGAAAATTTAGAGGCAAATCAAACTTTAGAATAAGAGAGAATGAAGGAATAATCCTTGAAATTGGAATAGTCCTTGAAATTGGATGGTTTTTGTTTGGGATACCTTAGGAGAGGATCTGTAAAATGGCAGAATTGTTAAGGCCAACCTGTAAATGGAAAAAAGCATTCAAGTAAAAGGAATAAAATATTCAACATTCTTTGCCCTACAAACTCTCCAGGGCAGGAGTTTCTGTCTCCTCACCCCAATCCTCAAGTTCACCCCTAATTCTCCAGGGAACTTACTGCTATTCCCAGTCACCTTTTTGGATGTAGTTGTATCACCCTGTTCACTTTGCTCCCATGATACAAAGAATACTGGAGTCTATCTGGACTGTCTGAATGTATTTTCCTACCTTCACATCTTTGTTCAAACCCATCACTTAATTTTACCCACAAGCCAAAAACCATAGCTCAAAATTCAACTTCTCCACACAGATACCTGTGGTCTACCCCACAGTTCACTCTCTACTCCCAGTCTGTGTCACATACTGAAGGAAACTTGCACTTCTGGAGCTTAAGACATGAACAATGCTAGTTCTCCTAAGGGCTATACCTCTTAGTGGGGGGAACCCCATAAAAATCACCTTTTTAAAACCAGTTTTAAGAGTCCAATTCTGTGGCATTAAGGGCATCCACTCTATAACTATCACTACCACCATCTCCAAAATGTGACATCACTTTTGCTCAAACAAATTTGAATATTGCTTCTGTCACATCCAACAAAATCCTGACTAATAATATAAATGTATTTATAATAAATTTTAAAATGCAGAAATGTATATGGATAAATATAGGAAAGTGATAAAAAGACGGTTTTGAAAAGTGACTAAAACAATATTTTCTGGTACTGTGAAAACAAATGGTATTCTTGAGAATAATCAGGATCTGTAATGACCTGAAGATAATTAACCAAATGAATCATGTAGTATGAATGACTTAAAAAGGGTCTTTACTTTTTTATGTGTAATAAGAGAAAGCACTAATACTCAAAGAAAGCTCACATTTCATGTCCCAAGGGAAGAAGATATTCTACAGAGGATATTAAAATCAGGCCAAACAGACAAATCTCCCAAGACATTAAGCCTTAGAGAATACAGAAGGAAGTAATGAGAGAGAGTGAAAGCAGAAAATATTTCCTTTAACAGTTTTTAGAAAGCTGAAATTAGTATCCTTACATATACAAGTAAGGTATTAAAAGTGTAAAAGAATATTCTATGACCATTTTTTCTCATGTCAGCAGAAAAGTCTACGCAACATAAATTACTTTGAAATCAATATAGAAAACTTGAATGTAGAAAAAAAGGAGCCACAACATAATCTATTTTGATAGCAGACCTTAATTTCCTCACAACTCTTATTTCTTCTACTTGACGATATATTTAAACATGAATAACATTGCATTCCCAGTTCTCCAAGAGTAAAAGTTTCTACCATTAATATATTTCAGTATTTCATCACAAATCCTACAGGATTATGGTACAACAAAGTATTAGCATATTACTGAGGCTGTATTATTGCTAACCTCAAAAGTAGTTTCCCTATGTAGTATGTTTTTCTTATTTTTCTGACATTTTGCCCACTTATCAAAATAATGTGGATCGTGAGACAAGGAGCAGATCCTGGAGAACGAAACTGATACAAAGTTGTCAAAGGTGGACACTGGTCATTTGCTTGGTAGCCAGTCAGTCACAAACACTTTTCACCCTGGCTAAGGGTCTCCACGGTCAGAAGGATGCTCTATTGGACTGCTTAAATTTAGGAGAGGGAAAGAATTGTAAGTACAACTCCCAGCTAAAGCAATTACTTTGCTCATAGCATTCAGTCTCGGAAGAATTTTGCCTTAGAATTTATCTATTAATATAAATTAGCATTAAAACCATTGATACATTTAACAGCCTCGAAAATATGGACATTGGGCGGGTGCTTTATTGTGACTCACAAGTAGGCTTAAAAGTGATTGTTGCTTTTGGGATTTATTATATGATAGGAAGTTATTTTTACAAAAACAGTGAGGAGAGCGCATTCTCCTGAAATTTATATAATTTGAATTATTGCAAAGCATAACTGTTAGACAAGGAAGCCTTTCTTAACATAATAGACTGGTTATGTTTAGCAGGTCTGACCTCAAACTCCTGGGTTAGCCACTAAAAGAGAGAGAAAAGACTTTCCTAATGGAGAAAGCATAACTCAGATTGCCTCAACACATCTGCTCTTTCAGGAAAAAATTCCCCAAAGACATGCAGTGGCCAAGTAAAAGCTCAGATAAGTGAACTGATCTTCACCACCTTGGTGTCATCTTTCACTCTGTTTGAAAGTCAAGAGCAACAGGACAAAATAATATTTATAATATGACTCTTTTCACCAGAGATAACCCAAAAAAGTCCTAGAGTTATAGGAACACAGGGGGAGTGTTATGCTAGTTCAGCCAAAGGTAAGGATTACAAAGTAAGATGGGCTGAGAGTCAGTCTGGCATTGCAAAAAAAGTGTGAAGGGGAAAATGCTGGATTCCCGTCTCATTCCATGACCTCTGGGTTTGGCTACTTATATATCAGAAACTGACTTTTGCCAGCTGTAAGTCACTGCTCTGATGTCCAAGATGTCTTCCTATTCTGAAATCCCAGTATAAAAATATTTCCTAGACTAAAACCCTCCATTTTGTGATTCTGCTATAGCTAAGAATGACAGAGCAAACAGGAAACCCAGTTTTATTTTGTTTTAACTGAGTACATTTTTTTCTTATATCATTTTCTACCCCAAAGTTCTTCCACCACCATATCATCTGTCAACTGTCACCATGATCCCTTGTACTCATCCCTCCCCTGATTCTGCCCTCCCTCATACTCTCTTACTGTATGCTTGCTTCGATTCTAGTATCAGCTTGCTGGTTTTAACTTGTCTTGTCCTTTTTTTTTTAATCTCTCTATACTCCAAATATATAGGAGACCATCTGGAATTTATCTTTTTCTTTATGATTAATTTCAGCTAGTATAATTCCTTCCAGGGTCACCCATGTAACTGCAGACGATACAAGTTTGTCTTTTTTGATTGCTGAATAGTATTCCATTGGGTAAATATATCGCACCTTTTTGATCTATTCACCTGTTTTGGGGGCTTCTGAGTCATTTCTATATCGTGGCTATTGTAAATAGTGCTGTAATAAATATAGGAATGCAGAAAGAAACCTAGGTTTAATAAATTATACTCACAATTGGCATTTGTCTCCTCATAGCCATAATCATTTTAATGTATACTGATATAGCATGCAAAACCAAATTCTGCCTTCCTAAAGCCAATCCCAAAGAATTAGGAGTAGAAGACAGTCTTAAGGCATACTCTTCAAATACGTAAGATGATAGGTTTTTTTTATTATTTTCTTTGAAGTTTACTTAGAAAGTAGTTACAAAGTGATAATCAGCATAGAGAAGTGGCTTATGAACTGAACTTCAGAAGCTAGACCGCCTGGGTTAAAATCTCAGGTTAGCTTCCTATCTATCAACTGACGATAATCACTAGACCTACCTTATAATCGTTTTTAGATAATAGTTTTTAGAATAAAAACTGAGATATAATGGGTAGTCAAAATATTAGTTGTTTTATTTTATTATCATTTTTGAAATAAAAATAGATATTTCTATTAAAAGTAGATATCTGGCTCGTTTCTGCTAGAATGATTTCTTCTAGGTACATCCAGGTGTCTATAAATTCATCAAATTTGTCATTTTTAATTGATGAGTCAGATAGAAAGGGACAGAAACCAAATGGTTTCACTAATATATGGTCAACCAAATGAAACTACACAAGGGGAGAGAGGGGACCAGCTGGAGCGGGCGGGGAGGGGAGGTGATGGGTGACCCCCAGGGACTGAAATGATGTAAATAATAATAATAATAATAATAATAATAATAATAATAAAGCATATATTTGTTGAAAAAAATAAAAAATAAAAAAAGTAGATATCTATCCTGTCACCCTGATGGTTGCTTCTTTGTCTTAGCTGTTGTGAATGATGCTGTTATGAACATAGGGGTGCTTAATTCTATTTGCATTAGTGTTTTCTTAATATTTCTTGATATTTGAATAAATAACTAGACGTAGCATTGCTGCATATATAGTATTTATACTCAATGGAACACTACTAAGGTATTTCAAAAAGATGAAATAGTGTCTTTTGAAATAAAAAGGATGGATCATGAGGTGACTATGTTAAGTGAAATAAATCAGAAAGTTAAAGCCCTTAGACTCTGTGAAAAAATCGGTGGTTGCCAGAGGAGAGGTGGGAGGAAGGTAGGGGTCAAAGGTAAGGTTCCATTGTATGAGCACTAGAGTTCTGATGGAGAATGAGTGAAATGTGTGCACATGTGAAGTGTGAAGTATAAACATGTACTCCCAAAATTACAGTTATATTTAAGAATGGAAAATCAAAAAAATTTACTTTAATAAAAGCAGATTACCTAAGAAGCAGTCATTTGCATTCTCTTGAGACATTTAAGTTATGAATGCTCACAGGATCACCTGGGTAATGAATTTGGGAGCATTTTGTTCTCTTTACTATGCTTTTCTGTACTTAAAAAAAAAAAAACCCAACACCTTTTTTTAAGTCTCATGTAATTGTTAAATGCAAACTCAATTTTCTTTCCCTTTTCAGGAAAGAGTCAAGGACTAATAATGAACAGAAACACTGATTGTTTTAAAGCACCTCTTCTCTGTATCTGCTCCTACCTGAATCAGCCTAAGGTTGTTTATGCCCCATTTTCCTCACAGAACTGTAATAGATCACAGGCTCTACATTCAAAACCAATGTTAAGTTTATCATGAAAACAGATGGTGGTTTCCTGTTTTGAAAGAAACAACAGTTCAGAATCTTGACTCCTTTTGACACAAGAGGATTACATAGCCAGAGCTTTTCACGTGTGTGCAGGTGAGGGAAGGAAGGAGGTAACCTTGGCTTTGGCTTTCCTTCGACCTGCTTATGTGGTTGATAATAATGCCTCAGGGATCTGAGGGACCAGACTTGAACAGAAAGTACTTGTGAGGAAATATTTGGCATGAAATTTTATGCTATATTAATTTTTCTTTTGATATTCAAGTACTAAATATAAAATAATTCAGCCCAATTCCTATATAGTTAATAATTTGAAACTATGTAATAAAAAAAGAATATTTATGTTTGTCAGTATATTCCATTTAAAAATAAATATGGTTTGAGGGAATCTGGTTCCCAAGAAAGGGCAACTTCTTTAACAAGGGCTGACTTTTTATTTTTTTTGCGACTAGGTCTAGCTATTTTTGCCCATGGAATCGCAGGCTCATGTTGCCTGGGGTACTACAGACTCAAGCAATCCCCAGCCTCAGCTTCCCAGGTAGCTGGGATTACAGGTGTGTGCCACACGCCCAGCTATTTTTTGGGACTAGGTCTTGCTGTGTTGCAAGCAAGACTCCAACCACGATCCCTAGGCCCTACCACTTAATAGGCTGACAAGTTCTCCTAGCATAAACTTCTGGCAACAATTCCTCCTTTCTAGTTATATTCAAAACTCTAACTTTCTCCCATCTTCGATATCTCATAAAAGAAATCTTTCAAGGTTTCCCTGGAGATTATCTTAAATATCAACGACATTGCTTCAATAACTTTTCTGCTTTCCAAAACAAAAATGATCAGTGATATTTATGACAGTAAACTAATTTATAAACTGTTATGTAGTTTATAAATCCTTTGCTAACAGACTGCAATATGTATCATAAAACAGACTCCAAAGCTAGAGAGAATTTGAGTCTTTCTAACAGGACTGAGTACTGAATCGCCTAGAGGGCCTTTAAAAATACTGATACTGGGGTATATACCAATAAAATACAAATCTCTATGGCTGGAGTCCAGGCACCTATTTCAGAAGGTTGCCTGATGATTCCAGCACATATTGAGGGTCAGGAACCAGAGATGTGGTCTAACCACCTCATTCTGCAGCTAAGAACTGAAGCCCAGAGCTATTAAGTGACATTTCTAAAGTCACACAGGTAATGTATCACATAACTAGAGTGAGAATCTGCCTTCAGATTCTTCTCTATTCCATTAACTTCGTTCAGAACTCTAGTTATCCTTATGAAATTAGATATTAGAACCTGAGACCAAATAGGGACCCAATTTGGACCCAATTCCCTGAGAGCTACCAGAGATCAGCTATACAACAGCCCATCTATCTGTTGCCTTCATGCCAAATGGTTTGCTGCTGTTATGACATCACCCCGTGAGACAGAAAACACCTCCTCCTGCCATCCTTACCAGAAAACAGCAGCCTAATTCTCAATCTATATTAATGGTTTTCTTTATTGCTTCCACAACCCCTGTTCTCTGATACTTCTCTTTAAAAGAAGTAATAACTACCTCTTTTAAAAAACTTCAGTGGTAAATTGAATTTCTAGCGCACAGGGATGAACTAAAAGCTTTCATAGAAAGAAATGGCTTCAGGGCAATGTCTTGAAAAAGAAATAATTTACTGACGGGTGGTCTGAAGCTTTGCTTTCAGGGAGAGCTGAACGTGGGACTGCAGAAACAGCGTAGGAAGTTGGAAAAGGGCCAGGCTCCTGGAGTACTGGGTGTCACGTTGCAGAGTTGGCCCCCTTCCAGACTCTGTAAAGGGATAAGTACAATTAACCCAGCTGGGGTTTAGTAGAACTCGTAGAAGGCCATCTCCATTGCTTATCCTGCCGAATGGACCCCATGCTCGTGTTCCAATCCTGCTAAAATTTACTAAACTAGAAATCCTGCTACCATTAACTGTTTCTTCTTTCTAAAAGGCAATCCTTTGGGAGTAAAACAAACAGATGGCTCACATGTGAGAAAGAGGAATCAGAACTACAGTGGAGGTCAGTTCCAGCCCCACTCCTTCCACTTACAGGCCACTGATATTGAAGCAAGTTCATTTCCCATATCTTGGGATTTTCTTTTCCTTATAAGCAAAGTTGAGATAACCATGTTCCATGGGTTCATTGTGAAAATCCAATAGAGAGTTAATTTGTATAAAACACCCTTATAACACCACACATAAATGCGTAATACTAGGAGAAACAAAGGAGCTAAAAAGAAACTTCTGTCATCAGATAAAAAGCTAAAACATTCAGGAATACTAAATGTCTTTTTTTTTAAATTGACTACAGAACAATTTAGTAGTATCACTATATAATTCATTTAATCATGATTAAGAACCATGACCATAGTGTCAAATAGCCTTGAAGTCAAATCTTAGTGCTGAGGTTACCTACCTCTCTGAGCCTCAGTGTTCTCATCTATATAGTGGGGGTTTTGGTAACAAATACCTTTTGGAGATGTGGCAAAGTTAAGATGTGAAAATCACATGAAGAGTTTAGCTCCATGCTGACATGTGGCAAATGTTCTACAAGTGCTATCTGTTGGCTACTATCATAAAAGCAACTGCTGGCATCACCTCCTGTACCTCACAATCTTGTGGTAAATATTAAGGATCAGATGTACAAAGTAGTTGCACAGAGGAAGCACTTCATAGATGGTAATCACTATCCTACTTGAGTCACCAGCTTTTCCTCTTAACAGAAACAGAAATATTGGTAAGGCCATTATTAAGATTTCTTTATGACCTGGTCTGACTCTTTGCATAGTATCAGGTAGACTATGAGGATTCTGGTTACCATGAGGATTCCTGACATTTTAGCCACAGGTGTATTATTCATCTCTAGGGGCCTTGGATGTTAAGTGTGTTTTGCAAGGTAAAAGGAGGAAGCAATTCCCTTGGTATTAGCTTCATGCCCTATAGCTATTTCACTCTGTAGCTAATCAGGATGTCTATTAGACGTAATGGGTAAAGCAAATAAAAAAGGAAACAAAATATACTTGAAGATAAAATTACACAAAATGTGCAGCTATGTTCTGGAAATCTCCACACATGACAATTTGTGTCACTGGTTCAATACCTTCATTCCTGGGGTGAGGGGGGATGCACAAAAAAGTTAAGGGACAAAGCATTCACTTAGTGTAAAATTTCATACAAATCACATATTAATTCAATACAAATAAAATTCTTTTGAGAAATGTTAAAATTATTAGTTAAATTCCCTGTTTTGCTAAGACAAAATTCTACAAGTAATATAAGTTCATGCGTACAGACCTTTAAAATGGAAATGAGACAAATTAAAATGAATTAAGATCTCCATAATCATATCTCCCAGCAATGATGCTATTAACATTTTGGTATATTTTCTTTCATATTTATTCTGTCATTGTATATATAAAAATAGAAAAATTTCCCCAAAATGAGTTGCAATAATTCTAGCTAATTATGTCCTTAGAGTGCAAAGAAGGTTTAAGGACCTTCTAAATGAAATAATGAAAACTTGTGTCTCTTTTTCATTACCATGCAATTAAGACATTCAAAAAATCAGCAACAATATAAGAAAATAAATATTAAAAAATCAATACAAAATAGATGAAAATATAGAAGTTGGCATTTATTTATACTGATAGATAATATTTACAAAGTACTTATATTGTACCAGCTATGTATCTGAAGTCCACAGACAAATTAATCCTTTTTGTCCTCATAACAGCTCTATGAAGTAGATACTATTATTATGTTTTATTATTATTCCTGAAAGCAAGACACAGAGGTTAAGTAACTTCCCCAAGGCCACACAGTGGTATGGATAGTATTACAGCCTAGAACCCAAACAGGAGGTCTCCAGTGTCCAGACATTCTCAACCAAATTGTTATGCTGCCCCTCAAACAGAGGTTCGATATTATCAGAAAAGAAAAATTCCCTTGTGCTTATCCATAAGTTGGCAGCAAATGATAGAAGATGGAGATTGCTAAGCTAATCATAAAAGTGTCTAACATGCAGAAAATCACAACAAACCCAAGTAACCGAGGAAACAAATACTGATTAAAATAAACTAAACAGAACTTGCATTTCACAAGCTAACATGAAAGGATGATCTTGGAAGGTGCAGAGTGGTGTCAATTGTAGCCAACACAAGCTTTCTGCAAGGATGCACTGTCTGTGTTTAGCTTTACGACGTAAAGGTTAGACTGCCAAGAATTTTTTAAAAGACTGATACATCTGTGGGTGCATTTCCCCAGAGCACCATAACCCACAGTCTTGCCAAAATTAAATAAAAGGATTGACTGTCCTCTTTCTTCCACTGCCTTAAGAATGTCACCATTTGAACTGTGTAGGGAATAAAGCTACTACGAACTCAGCATTCAGGAAGAATTTCTGCTTGTATTGCAAAGAAAGCTCCTTACTCCATAACTGGGTCTTGGGAATCTCAAAGGACAGCTAGATCCATTTTTTTGCTTCCAAGGAAGATTTGGAAAAGGAAAGTCATGTGCACTCAAAGGGTTCAATAATTAATTCTATCATTAGAATTCTATCTGCTAAAATTAAAGCATATCCAGGTTATGCCATGTGCAGGTCACCACCACTGAGCAAAGAAAAGTTTAGCCAATAAAAGAAAGGGAGCAGGGGCAAATCTATCCACCAGGAAAGCTAACTGTTTTACCAACCATCTCCCCTAACCATCTTCCCAGAAATGATCAACATGCCTCTCTGATACTGACTGTCTCTAGTCAAGGAATATAAATCTAATTACAGAAATTATATTATTAAATAAAATGCTGCATTTTTTTCTTCAACCAATATTTTAATGACTTAACAAAAGGAATAAGCAGAAACAGCTTATGTTCCATCTCATACTGTGGTTTCTCTTTGTTTAGCAATAAGTCAAGTTTAATCACAATTACCTTTGGCCAAGAAAAATAATGCAATCAAGCAACACACACAATTGAACAAAGTCCAATTGTTCTTCCAGTTTTCTCTCACAAGACACCACAAAACTGGAATGACAGGGAAATGTTTACAGACCACTGATTGTATTTCTTTTCCATAACCAAATAATATGTAAAGATAGACTCAATTTAAAAGTTTCAAACAATGCCAAAACATGCAAAGTAAACTAGAAAACTCCATCTTGCATCCCACAGGTAACCAACCATCATTCTGTCTGGTGTTTACCCGGCCAAACTTCTTTCAATAAATTATATGTGGATATATACAGAACTCTCCTGCTTTGTAATATAATTGGAACCATACTTTTTGAATTGTTCCACAATTTGCTTTTTTTTTGTTTTGTTTTTTGTAGGTCTTCCCATGCCATGCATACCTAGCTGCCCCATTTTTTAAAGAATAACATCTGGTTTTCTATTAGGTAAATACCCCACACTTTTCTTAAGTACTCTATTGATGAAAATTTGCTGGTTTCCAATTTCCAAAATTATAAAGCCTTGCTAAACTTTTAAAGTTGAATTGCTATGGACTCAATTTGATTTTCTCTCTCCAAATTTCACCTGAAACCACTTCCTACAAAGTTTTCTTAATATCCCTTTTCTTGGTGATAAAGACCAAGAAAGTAAATTTGAAAGTAAATTCTATAGCACCTTTTTAAGAAGAGGCTAAAGAGATTAGTCTAGCTATAGTGGTAAGTCTTTCAACTAAATTCCTATTCACCCTTAGTAACATTTGTTCAAATAGTCCTATATTGTGATGGTGAGAGAAAAAGCAGTACCTAGGGGATTTTTTATTTAAGCATTGCAAACTTCAACCTCCTTAAAACACACTCATAGGTGATGCTTAGACCAAAGAAAGAGGGATATATGTAAAAATCTTAGCATGCCACAAATAACTGTCCACCCAATAAAACTAGGTCTTGAGTTCTATAAAGAACTCAATAAAGTGATATTACTAGAACCTTCTATAAGAGTAAAACTATCTTCACTTGAGATTTCCAGATTTTAATATTTATTGATTTCCAATTTTGTGCTGAGAGGGACTGATAAGAAGTATAAGATCCAACCTCTGCCTTCCAGAAGCTCTGAAATGATTGGAGAGCTGAGATTTATACTAATAAAACAATTAACTAATCAGTGCAAAGTAATACATAATTAGTGAGCAAATAAGCAGCACAGGCAGTAAGTGCTCAAGGAGGAGTTCTCAGGGGCAGTACATTAAGGAAAGTAACAAGTCCATCAACAAGTCAATCTGAATAGATTCCTCAGCACTACAGGGAGGGCTTAACCCAAGGAGTCAACTAATAAGAGCTCTTTGTTAAATGACCTAAAAGAGTAAATTCTGACTGTAAGCCACACCTGGACAAAACAATCGAAGGACAAATGCACATTTGGTGGTAACAGAATCAGAGGAAACAATTCCTCAAGTGATGAAAAAAGGTAATTCATAGAAGTGCAATTGACCCAAAAATATGTTCAGAATACTCCAACTCCCACATCTTCTACAGACCAAACAGGCTTCAAAGCACTCTCTGCGAAGCTTCCTCAGTGGAATCAGTTTAAGTTTAAGGCACTTTTTCTCTGCTGACATCATCCCACCTTGAAAATATTTACAAATCTCTGAACCACCTACTGAAAGGTATGAGTATCCTGAACCCATATGTCCATGTAGTCAATGGGTAGAGCAGGGATAGGTAGTGAGGGAGTGAGGGAGAGAGGGAGAGAGGAGGAGAGGGAGGGAGGAAGGGAGGGAGGGAAGGAGAGAGAAAGGGAGGGAGGGAAGGAGGGAGAGGGAGGGAGAGAGGAAGGGAGGGAGAGAGGGCAACAGAAGGACATATGCAAAGTAAGTTTCTGCAGATCAATAAAGAGTATTACAGAGATTTCCTGTTTTAACTTATTCCTATAATGTTACAATTCCGTTTAACCGATGGTACCTAATAAGTTTCTTCCAACTCAATAACTGAAAGTATTACCTATATTCCCCTTTCATGGGCATTTAAATAAGCTTCCATTTTCTTTCTCAATTAATCACCAAGGTGGTATCACTCCATGCCCCAAACTGACCAGCAATCCTAACAATAAATTAAAAAGAAAAGAAGAAAGGAAGGAAGGAAATTTTACAGCAGTGACTGAGAAAGAAAATCATTACCATCTAAGTGTGACATTTGTGCAGTGAACATAGTGAGGGGAAGATATCACACTATTCTATGTCTCACAATAAGGCATAGCTAGGATCAGAAATATTAGCAGCAAGTGGGGAGAAGACATTGCTGCCTGTCTCTTACTAGAAGTCAAGAAAACAGATGAAACAAAGTGTTCTTTGATGCCCTTGCAGTGACAGGGATGGCAACACCATAGAACAGACTGATGAGATTCCTCAGAGACTCATTTTCAGAGCAAACTCAACTCCTTTAAGTCATTTGCCATCAATTATGGGTCTTGTACAATAGATGACTGTTTTATTTTCTTCCCCAATAATAGACTTTTGTTCTATAGTTGTGCACTCTTGAAGGTTTCAGAACTGGTAACTATACTTGAAAGAAGGGCACAAATACTATATTTGTTCAAAACAAATAAGGAATCAATTATTAAGTCATCTTTTCTAAGAACTACCAATCTATAAATAAAACATTTTTGGAAAACAAATATTTTCCTGCCACTGCTGTTTTCACTTTCAGAAGCATTAATTTAAAAGGTATCATTTCAGTAACACTTCTCTCAAAAAATGAGACTAAATCCACTAGAATTCGATTCTACTCTGCTAACATCCTTTTTTAAAACAGTGGACCTCTACTTAAGGGAAAATGTGTTCATTAAAAACATTTCATCACATTAATATTCTCACTAGAAGTTTCAATTTATGGAATGTCTTTAATGCTGGTTCTGTTTGTGCCCACTGCCTGCCTGATATACAATAAGTAAATCACTGTGAGAGAAAAACACACAGAAAAATCTGGAGTTCAATCACACATACCAGAATCTCACTCCCCAAAATACAAAATATCTATGGCTTTATCTTTTCATGATAGATTTAGCATTAAAAGACCAGATTATCTAAAAACAAATTTATACTAAAAGAGAATGTTTCATTCCTTATGAAAGGGCCATCCATGCCAAGTGAACTTAGCTCATTCCCGCTGCTTTCCCTTGTTCACTGTGAACCAGACCCATGGCTATCTTTTCACGCCTGAAATGCACCAGCTCCTCCCTCCTCAGAGTTTCTGCGCTGACAACTCCCTGTCTAGAACATCCTATATTCCCTTCCTCATGTAGAAAAGCCCAACACACCTTTCAGATCTTAGTTCAAAAATGTCCAGGACAATAGTCCAGGACAATCGCCCCCACCTCCAAGTCTAGATGAGATTTTGTTAGGTTCTTTAGCTGCCCATACTTTTCCCTCAGAGAACTTACCACCATTTGTAGGCTAGTTATATAGCTTTGTGCTTCTTTGATTAATTTACATCATCATGTATGCATGGGATATAGTGAAAAAATAAATAAATAAAAGCCTTGAGAAAAGTCAAAACAAGCTAAGCACCAAAATGAAGCGCACAACTATGAACAGGAGGGAAGGGGGGGGGGGGGGGAGAGGAGGGAGGGGGGCAAACCCTTGAGATTACAAAGTTGTGAAATTTATACATAAATAAAGAAAAAAAAAGAGGAAAAAAATAATATACATCATCAACATTGACTGTGAGCCCTGCCAGGACAGAGACAATGGCTATTTTGCTTTCACCAGTTTTCCAGAGTCTAACACAGTGACTGGCACATAGAAGGCATTCAATTATTTTCTGAATGAATTCACAAATAAACTCTGTATGTTCTGATACCCAACCATAGTAAATGGTTGGATCAAATAAGGACACAGTGAAAAAGACAGAGTCTGTAATGGAAACTGCCTGGCCAAATGGTCCAACATAGTGCTGGTAAGTTGATTCTTCTTACTGAATTTGACTTATGTTGGTCTGTGCTATGATCATGACCCTGACCCTACTGATTTAGCCCCAGGACAGCCTAAAATGATGAAAGGATTATGTTCATCAGCAAGGTAGAGAAAACCCAAAATAGAACCCATATACAAAATAGATGAATATTTCTCCCTAGTATAAAAGGTCTATTGAACACTCCCCAGGACTTAGGGTATATCGGTAGTCAGCAACAGTATGAACCCAGGTTCCATAGATCTTACTGCAAAACTTCCCTCAAAATCAGCTGGATGATATACAAAACCTCTCAAATTTAGACATCCTATTCATCTCCAGGCAGTGGTAAGAATAAAGGAGGGGTTAAAAAAGGGTGATCCTCTTTCTGAAAACTTCACACTTAAGTCATTTAGCCAGAAAGTGATCATAAAGTCCATACCTAGAGGCAAGAGAAGCTAGAAAAGATAGTCTTTATTGCAAGAAAAGTTTTCTGTTAAAGAAAGGAAATCTAGATATAGGAGACAATTAGTAGCTTCTGCCACAGACTGCAAAACTGTTTGGGAGAATCTAGTTTGCTATTTCTGGTAGCAGCAGGTCTCTCCTCAAGTGGGTAATATCTAAGCAAGGAACGTGGGCCAAAAAGGATCAGGAAACCTCAACAATAACAATCTGATGTGGGCAAACAAGCTAATGTTGGTGTAAGACAACCAACTGTCATCATCATGAGTTCTGGACTGTGTTTTTACTTTCATTTTGCTTTGATTTTATTTTC
This sequence comes from Uropsilus gracilis, assembly GCA_004024945.1. Lineage (NCBI taxonomy): Eukaryota > Metazoa > Chordata > Mammalia > Eulipotyphla > Talpidae > Uropsilus > Uropsilus gracilis. The sequence continues at coordinate 56,086 of PVHY01007450.1, forward strand.
TAACTTCATAAAAATTTTTGCGCCATTTAATTGTCTCAGGACCAGATTTCAAATTTTATGTAGCTGCCAGCTCTACTGCATTTTTGCCTTGCTTTCATAATTAATCTTTGAAGTTCCAATATCTTGATAAATTTCAGACCCTGAACAAGAGGTGAAAATGTGACCAGGTAAACATATGTAAAAAACAAATGCCACCAGTCTAATTCTCCTCAAACAGCTCTATGAGGGTTTTCAGTCGGATGAAGAATTTATTTTTTGTGTGAATCTCTTAAACACCCTGCCTTATAATACATGAAATTTGAACCACATGATCTACCTTTCATAAAATACCAATAGCTGAGTTTTTGGTTAGAGAAGGAAAATTTGCTGTTAGTGCTGGCATCTCAAAAATGAAGAAAAAGAATTGGGTAAAAAGCATGATGGTAAAAAGCATCTAAAACTGTTCTAAAAACAGCAATCTTGTGAGAGTAGTGACAGTTGCTAGATGTTGAAGGAAATCTCCAACAAACTGCCAGAGACGCTACCTCACTTGTTTCTAGCAAGTTTTTCCCTGAGGGTGACAATGTTCTGTGCCCAGTTTAGATCTCATGTGGCTACAGCAGTCTTGACGCAAGTTTGTGTTTGTTTGTTTTATTAACTATAGCAGCATGTGGTAATGCTTTACCATGGCTAAAAGTTATCTCAGAAAGACATCTCCAAAGACATGATATGCTACCTAATAACCAAATCTCACAATTCTGCGGCCTATTCTCTACCACAAACTGCCAACACATACCCATCCTCTCTTAAGTGTGCTCTCTACAGTCAGGAAAATCTACCAGTCAGTCTATAAGACTCTCTATCATCTTTCCCCACATAGATAATCCACAGCTGACAAAGACTCAGAAGCATCCTATTTACCAGGGCTGAATTTGATTTGGTGGTTGGAAGTATGCAAAATCTTGTTATGTAGCTCACAATGATATGCATTTCAAGACTATTCCTCTTTTCTGGGCAAATTTCCTTTCTTAATCTTGGTCTTTTTTTATGAGTGTATTAAGACATCAAGCCTGAAAAAGTAGGCATATCTCCAAGTCAAAGCAGACTTTCAGAAACAAGGTCTAACATCTTAAAATGAGAAAATGGAATTGAATGTGTCATGTGGGTGCTAATAACACACACACACATACACACACATACACACACACACACACACACAGAGCTTAGCAGCCAAATGAGTTGATTTAAAAACAATGTCTTTCTTACAGACCTTATCAAAGTCTTTAATATTGCCAATATGCACTAAGGGTCTCTTAGAGAGTGAGAGTAGACAGATTTTTCTACTTGAACTCTTATTCACTAGTGATCTTATTTGGCAAGTGTTCACTAGTATATACATGACAAATGCTAAACCAAAAGGAAACATATCAAAATTAAACAGAACTACCTGTGACTATTGAAATTTATCAGTAACTTTAATTCTGTGTATTTCCATATTCCTTATAATAAATTTACATTGCTTTCGTAATCTGAGGAAAAACAGATGATAAAAGAAAAAATTACATTTTAATCTACATTATTTTGATTTTTTAAAAATCAGAAGTAACTGAATGTGAGATATTTCTTTATCCAAGAAATAGAGGTGCTTATAGTTCTTTAAAACTTATTATATCTCTAGTATGCTTGGTTCTGGTATTAATATGAGTAGTAAAATGAAAGGATTCATTTTGATGATTTACTACAGTGTCAGTGTCCCAAAAGGGTGAAAGAAATGTGTTAAAGATTTTCCCCACTACTAATAAATAAAGCCTACAAACACAATAAAAATACTTGCACAATATTAAACTCAGTATATGTATTTATCCATTGGGTTTTTTTTCTCCAAGCATTTAAAGGTTTAACTTCTTGATTGATCTTTTAATAGTACCCTATATATAAAAACTTGCTGGGGCACACTGCAAATAAAACTTTATCAATAGACCATTATTTAAACTCTATTGTATTCATTCTTTTACATATTTGCTTAATACTTATTAATACCAGCAAATAGTCAGATTATTCTTGGTGCATTCCATAAAACAAATCCTTTTTCATGACTGGTTATTTAGTAGCTAGTATATCTAAATAAATGTATTACTACTTATAAAATGATAAAATAATTAGTATAGCAAAACTGAAGTCATAAGAATCCTTTGCAGCAAATATCCTTTGTAAATATGTGTTGCTTTGTCTTACCTAATTTAATTTGATAATCATAGAAACTTGGGCAATCCAGAAAAGTAAAATTAAATTCCAATTCTGGCAAAAAACAAACAAACAAACAAACAAACAAACAAAAACCAGTTTCTGTATTCCTGATTCCAAAACTTCCTCCACAAACCACTTTCTTTCTAATGCATTTCTGCCCCAGACAGCAACCACTTAGACTCAACTGGCAAAACCACTCCAGGTTTAGCGTGGTCAAAAGAAGTCTTTAAGCTACAGACTGTGCTCCCCACAGGACATTCTCAGAAAGTTCCAGAATGGCCTTTCCTTTCCTGTGAGGGAAAGGACAAGAATGGTCAACAAGAGACTCCAATTTAGACAGAGTTCACCTGTGAAGAGAAATAGATCTATTTACCTGAATAACCAACACTAGACCAGAAAATCTCAAAGCATCCACTCTACAATTCAAAGGGGAGGAAACCCAGGGTAATTATGTCGTTGAAATTTCAAGAATTGAACTTCTCAGGCCCCTAGGCTAAGAGTTTCAACCACAGCAAGATAAAAGGGCCACAAATGGGTACAATTTCCTTTATTCCCAGACCTGCTTAGAGAGGCCTAAATGTTGTGACTTGCCCAATAAGCAGCAAACTTAATTACTTGGGGAAACTATCTTGCCCTGCTGTGATTACAGCTCTGCGTGAACTGAGCTTCTTGAAAATGTCAAGATTTCCTTCAATCTCACTGAACAACAGTTCTAATGACTCAAAAAGGACCAATAAAACTACGTCAGAAAAGATCTATATTTAGAGGAATAAACTTCCACAAATCAAACAAAAAATAAAATAAATATGCCCTAAGTTCCTTGTTCACACTGCTGAATTTGTCTTAAGATGTCACTATTCCAGTCAGAGCAGCAAGGAAGACTAAGATTAAGTCAAAAGAACTCTTAGAGAACCTAAGAAACACAAAGTCCAGTGCCACAGAAGCACAGCGCTAACACACACACACACACACACACACACGATGTTTTATAAATTAGGGAAACTCTAAATTTTGTTTCAATCGAATTAGTGTTAATAAGTTTAAATTAGTCAAGCCTTCCTAAAATGAACATATTAAAACAAAGTGAATGCCAAGAAGACATAGAAAAAGGTCACAGGAAAGACAAGGGATTTAAGAAATCAAATTGCATTACAAATAGAGAACTATAGTTACATGCCTTATGAACACAGACACAAGATGATTTGTGTATATGAATTCACAAACCATCATTGCCATCTTATTCCAAGACATAATTTCCAAATATCCAAATACTTGTCATGAGAACCACACCTAAAAACTCAAAAGAAACTCAAAGCAACTTAGGTGGCCATAGATGATAAAGGGAACAGCTGCTGTTGAAGTTTCAAGTTTCTTAACAGCACATATTATAGCAAGACAAAAAGCTGAGTAAATTTTTAAGTATGTGGACAAAACTCTCTTAAGCAACTACCCATGTGTAATGGGAAAATTGAGATAAATTTTTGTATCCCAAAATACAATGACATTAGCAGAAAATCAGTTCCCACTCTCACTAATTTAGCAAATAAGAACAACATACTAGTCCCTGAATTGGTGAATATATGTAGGTGGTAATTTTTATTTATTCCTCTGTCTTTCTGAAGGAACATCCACTTGCTTCTAAAATTATTTGCTCATAATCACATCTATTCATTGTCACCAAGCACATATAGGAGCAGGGTTGGAGAGAGCACTACAATGTATGTCTCAAATTTCAATCAACTCACCTATATGAGGGATATAGGGAAAACAAACAAAAGGACAAGGAAATTTAAAACTAAATTAGCAGAATGAAAACACAGAACAAGAGAGGGTAAAATTAGAGGAGGGTAAAATTGGGGGAGGCGATGGCACAAGAGATTAAGAAGATGGTTCACAGGTGATATGGTAGTGGAAGAACCTCGGGGTAGACAATGATGTAAAATATATATATGTACAATTTATAAGGTTGCTGTCCCCAGCAGGGACATGGCCCCCACCAGCCTCCTTTTCCAGTATTCACCTCTGTTTCTTCTCCACGGCACCAACACATCACCATCTGCATAAAAACTCCCATCAACACCTCTCTACATAAGTGAACTCCAAACTCAATAAAACCAGAACTTTTCCGGTGATTAGCTTTGATGAACGGCTCATGTCTTTCTTACAAAATTAATGAGAAAAAATAAAATTATATGTAAAAAAATTTTAAATAGAAGTTCAAAAAACAAAGTCTTACTGGAGTTTCACAGAAAAAAATTCAATCAAAACTCTTTCTGGGGAGATAAGAAAATGGAAGATGGGGGAAACTACAACACTCTTGATTTTCTACCCTTAACACATCTAACTAAAGCTGACCTTTAGTTTAACAATTTTTTAAAGAAAACTAACTCTACATCTCACTCAGTAATATTGTTTCTTTAGTTAGGTTCCTGCTTTAGCACGTTCATCTATGATTTTATTCATAGTAAAAATACATAGCTAAGAGGGCGACTCTGTGGACTGTTAATCTTGAAAGTACACATGAACTACTTGTTTTAGGAAAACAAAAATTTCAATTTACAAAGCAAATTAACATTAAGGTGCTCTCTTAGCTTACAAAACTAAAAAGCAATTTGCTATAGTTTTTCTCAAGGGGGAAGGGAAAAATATGAGAGTAAAACTGTTTATAAGATCATTTCTTGTAACAGTGGTATAAACTGCCAGTCACCTGAGAATGACCAGAAGGCCATAATCCTTACCTACCAGAACCATCACAACTTACTGTGACTCCCAACAACAGTGGAAAATCTTCACATTCAGGAGAAACTAAAAGAACAGGTAAGTGAAGGGAAGCTGATCAAATCAGTCATATCTAAATTCTCCCAGAAACATTTTAAAAACTAAAAAGGCAAGAGAAATAAAATATACCCCTTAATACAGTACCTGAATATCATGCAATATCTTTTACCTGATTGAAAGAAGAATACAGATAGGAAAAAAGTGGAAAAATGGAGGACTGAGTATTTTACATTCTCCCCAAGCAATCCACTCTTGAAGTTCTGTTCTATCCCCAAGTCAGAAAATGACATCAGGAACATAGCAAAGAACAGCCACAAATTGACTGACTGGTTGACAAAGGCCAGGGTTTGGCAAAAGAAAAGGAAGAAATAGATGAGGTAAAAGATGAGAGTTCAGAAGATCCACAAGGAACATACACAATTAAACAAAAACAAAACAAGAAACCCAATCAAAAAATGGGAGAAGAACTAAAAAGACATTTCTCCAAAGAGGAAATACAAACGGCCAACAGGCACATGAAAAACTGTTCAGTGTCACTAGCAATCAGGGAAATGCAAATCAAAACCACAATGAGATACTACCTTACACCAGTGAGAATGGCCCACATTAAAAAAACAGGCAACAACAAGTGCTGGCGTGGATGTGGAGAGAAAGGAATGCTCTTACACTGCTGGTGGGAATGTAAACTGGTCAAGCCACTATGGAAAGCAGTGTGGAGGACCCTCAAACTAATGAAAATGGAACTACCCTTTGATCCAGCAATCGCTCTTCTGGGAATCTACCCAAAGGAGACCTCAGTATGGGTACAAAGGGATACCTGCACCCACATGTTTATTGCAGCAGTATTTATAATTGCAAGGACATGGAAACAACCCAAATGTCCCAAAACAGATGAATGGATGAAAAAGATGTGGTATATATACGCAATGGAATATTACTTATCAATTAAAAATGACAAATTAGATGAATTTATGATAACATGGACACACCTAGAAGAAATCATATTAGCAGAAACAAGTCAAAAAGATAAAGACAGACACCAAATGGGTTCATTATTATATGGAACTTGGGAAAGATAAACAAAAAGCTATGAAGAAAAGTAAAAAACAACAACAACAAAAAAGCTAACAACCAAACTGAAGTACACAACTCCAGGTTGGGGGGAGGGGAGGACAGAGGGGGAATGATCAGGGAGGGTGGAGGGGTGAATCCCGGGAATTACAAAGATGTGAAATTTATATTTAAATAAATTATTTGATGTTTAAAAAAAAAAAAAAGATGAGAGTCCAGCTATGAACAGCCATGTCCTGCCACACACAATGTGTCCAATCTCAAGTCATCCTGCTCATGTCCCTATGAAAGAGACTTGAATTCCCAGGCTCATTAATCCAGCAACAATCACCCTTTTCAGACTTTTCCCTGCAGCTACCTTACTTTGCTGTTGCTGCCGGATTTATTTCTCGACACATTTACTAAGCTCAAACACCACAGCAACTTCCAGGGCCAGAACTATTCTAAGGGACTTCCATGCATTCTCTCATTCCATCGTTATTACAATGCTATGAGATTTGCACAACAACGTCATTCTATCCATTTTACAGTTGAAGAAACTGAGACACAGAGCAGTTAGCTATTTACCCAACATTACACAGCTAGGAAGTAAGAAAGTCAGAAATGATAGCCAAGATTACTAAGTCCAGTGCTCAAAAAGTCCATACTTTAAGATCAAAAGATGAAATTCAAACCCTCCAGCCTGTCATTCAAGTATCTCTGTATCTTTCAAGTCTTCTATTCTTCATTTCCCATGTTTAACAACTTCCTTAAACTGGCTCAGCACCATCTACAATGTAGATGAATTCATGTTGACTGAATGAGTGTCCAATCTAATAAATGAAGAGTCAGTTTTTATTTCATTCAAGCATGGCCCTTATTTTTAATGCCATTGGGAGGAAATTGTTTCATTTTCTTCCCAGGAAGTCTAATCTCTGAACATGGCACCAAGCAACAAAGAAATCACACCAGAACTTGTTAGGTTAATTATTCATCTCCTCACTGTCAGCAGGAACTTCAAGCAAGTCTAGCAGCTCTATCTCCAGACACACAAGTCACACAATTTATGGGAGTGGGGGTAAGAGGCAGGGAGTAAATTGGGCATTGATTGTTAGAAGACTGTTCCCCAATCCAGTAAGTAAATTCCTTTAATATAGCCTCTCTCAATCCTTGAAAGAAAATTTGTCCAATCTATCATGGGACAATCATATTGGTAGACGTCCTGGGTACCCAGAGCAAAATTAATCACTTTATATAAATTTGCCAAGGATGGTGGCACATGCTTGCAAGTGACAGCTTATGGAGCGGCAGCGGGGTCTGGGGATCGTGGTTCAAGTCCTGCCAGGGGTAACACAGCAAGACCTAGTCCAAAAAAAATAGCTGGGTATGGTGGCGCGCGCCTGTAATCCCAGCTACCTGGGAAGCTGAGGCTGGGGACTGCTTGAGTCTGTGGTACCCCGGGCAACATGAGCCTGTAGTTCCCCAGGCAAAAATAGCGAGACCTAGTCTCAAAAAAAATAATAAAATAAGTAAATAAATTAGTCTTATATATAAATTTAAACACATATTTATCTATATTAACATATTATATGCATATATTTATATAAATTAGCTGTGTCTTGTCACCAGATAAGTGGTGGTAATAAGCAAGATAAGTAAAAACCCAATCTTGACCGATACAGGGTTTGACATGAAACAAATCATACATAACTTCTGATATAATCCCCTCAGCAACACTCTGACGCCTTATTATGAAGTCCTTTTGACCAATGAGGACACTGAAATGCAAAACGGCAGATAATGTGTCCAAAACCACAAGTCTGAGAGAAGACAAATCCCAAGTCTCTTAGTCAAGCACAAAGATGTCAGCTATGAAGGGCAGTTACTTTTTCACAGTCTCTTCCCCATGCATAGAACCACTTACAGAATGAAAAAAGGTTCTGCCCAATTCAGATCAAGAGCCCAAGCTCAGGAGTGAAGGCACCCAAAGGAAACTGGGGAATGGAGGGGGGCAGGGCCTATGTCAAGTTTCTCTGGGTTTAAGATACTTGCTCAGTCAACTGTGCACAAGAAGTTTCCAGAGAGAGTTTCTCCTTCCTCATCAGTCTCCATTTCCCTTCTCCTCCTTCCAAAATACCCAGCCAACCCAGAAACAGAGAAGAAAGTAGCTAAATCCACACTTGTCCTTCCTGGCTGCTGCAGGGACAGAGACTAGAGTGCCTTAAAACTGAAGGGGACTGTGATGGCTAATTTTGTGTGTCAACTTGGAAGTTGTTTTTCAATAAGAGTAACAGCTAAACTGAGCAAAACAAATTGCCCTCCATATGAATGGGCAGCTTCAAATCAACTGAAGACCTGAATAAAAGAAAAGCACTAGCCTTCTACCATGAGAGCTACACCAGCTCCCTGTTCTCCAGTCTAGTGGCCTGCACTGTAGATTTTTTACTTCCCAACTTCCACAGGCATTTGAACCTAACTAAATGCCACGTAATTTAATTATGGTACACATGCTATATATAAGCATAATATATTATGTATGTACATACACAAACACACACACTGTGGATTCTGTTTCTCTAGAAGACCCTAACATGAAACCTACCTGCAGCACTCAAGTGCTGTGGGAGGAGGACTCACAGCAGAGCAGCATGTGGTGTGCATGAGGAGGGAAGTACCCAGGTATTTATTTGTTCTTTGGGGATTATGGTGGAGGTATTTGAGTTGAATAAAAATTTGCTTAAAGGAGAACTAACATCTTTCTCTGTAAAGAGAAAACATTGATTAGCCTTAAAAATCCCATAATATATAGCATATAAGAAAAATGTAACACAAAACTCATTTTCTCTACCTACCTATAACTATGCAAGTTCCTCTCTTTTTCTTTCTTGTTTTTCTTAAAAAAAAAAAACTTTCTTCTTAAAATGTAAAATATGAAATGAAAAACAAATAACTAAAATTCACTTTAGTTATAAAAATCTCAAAGGGGTATATAATTGACAAGTTGTCTTTATCAGCTTAACCTCCTTCAAATGTTAAATGAAAAGCATTTATTTGGAATATTAATCTGCAATCAAAACCAACAAATAGGAAGCATTTGTAATAACATGGGTGTACCTAGAAGGAATCATATTAGCAGAAATAAGCCAGAAAGAAAATGACAGAAACCATCACCTAAGATGAGATATAGGAATAACAAACAAAAGATCAAGAAAAAGTCAAAATGAGGGAACAACAGAACTGGAGTATATAGCTGGGGCATGTAGCTAGGGAGGGAGGAGCACAGGAAGATCAAGATGAAGGTTCCTGAGTGATAAGGTAGAGGGAGAACCCCAGGGAATGCAACAATGTAACATATATACACACTAATAAACATAAATATGTAAACAATAAGACAATAAAAAATTTTAAAAAGAAAAACATTTCACTCATCTTCACTGCAATATACTAAAAAGGAAAGAAATTTATGCTAGGTATAACAAACTTCATAATGTTCCTTTTAAAACATCTTTTATTAATTGATAGAACATTTTTATAAGATGCTTTAAAAGTCGTACATAATGCCACCATCATAATAAAATTGTTTTTTCTTGATCTTTTTAATACTTTATTATTACATATGTATGTGCATTCTACTATTCTTTCTTCTAAGCTTATTTCTTTGTTTCCTTAGTCTTCCTGAATACCATTTGGTATTATAAACCTTTTCTGATTTTATTTATCCATTGATAGCCATTTACAATCTTTCTAGGTTTTCACTATCAGGAGTAATAGTCCAGTAAATTTTTCTTACAGCTTCTTTCTTCTTTATAAGTTTTTCTTTAAAACAAATTCCAATGATTGGTATAGCTGAGTCAAAGAATTTACCCATTTGAATGACTTTTTATATTCACTGCCAAAGTGGTTTCCAAAAAAATTGAGCTATTAACCTTACTGCCAGAAATGTAAGAACATATCCAAGTTCGAAGGCCACATCATTTGTATTTGTATTAATTAAATAGGCATAAAATGGCTTCTCTCCTTTTTTTTTTCCTACTGCCATTTCTTTTATTTGGAATACAGCATTTCTCTACAGGCATGTTTGCAAGAATTTCCTCCTGTGAAATATCTGCTTCTATTCTTCGCCCATTAATCTTTCTAGGTCTTAGTGCTGTTGTGATTCACATATTTCAAAACAAAGTTGGCTTGATTTCATTTCTAAAAACTGCACACAGACTGATGCTGGGTTGTCTAGACTTACACTTGGGCGGACCCAAATTCCGACTCGTTTCCCAAACCTGGTAGATTTCAACAACTGAGGCATGATGCCAATATTAGCAATATAAATATAAGAATGCTTGTGTTGCTTAACACTTTTCCCAAAATACATATTAAGATTATTATACACAAAAATTCTAAGACTACTATTAAAATCTATGTATCAGTCCTTGTTTTCACAGTCAATGTTACTTTACCCATAAGGGATTATTCTTTCACTGTGGAACAAAAGACATTGTAAGATTTCTTTTGTGTTTTTATCCTGAAATTGCTGGGTAGATGCAACATCAGAGCAGAAAATAAAATATCTCCAGATTTTTTTGTTTTCCTTATAGAAAAAAGAATCCTCAAAACAACATATGCAAAAATATGCACAATAAAACTTCAAATCTTTCAGAAATAAAGGCAAGGCATAAGCACATTGATATACTTCATCACTCAGCATCTTATCTCCATTACCTAAACATTTATTCCCAAACTAGAATCTCTGATATTTTATATTAATATTGATTCCTATGCCTAGTCCTAAATCTAAACTAATCTAAAGCTCCGAGATTGCAGTCTGATATGAAGTTATACATTTCAAATATTCCCTAAGTTTCCAAATATTTTAATTGCAAAATTTTCATTTTTAACTTAAACCTTATCAAGAACCACAAGATTGTTTTTTTTAATACAGTCAAGTAAAAAAAACCTATATTTACTTCTGAAGTGCTTTGAAAAAGAACTCTTAAGACAGTACCCGGATGTTTACTGCAGCACAATTTATAATTGCAAGGTCATGGAAACAACCTAAATGCCCCAAAACAGAGGACTGGATGAAAAAATTGTGGTATATATACACGATGGAATATTACTCATCAATTAAAAATGACAAATTTGAAGACTTCATAACAACATGGATGCATTTAGAAGAAATCATATTAGCTGAAACA
>PVHY01007451.1:0-67231 GCA_004024945.1 Uropsilus gracilis
TACTTTTAGCTAGAATTTATTGATCTCTCTTAACAATCCCAAAAGATAGATATAATAAACATTTGTCCAATTTACAAATGAAGGACTCATGGCATATAGGAGATCATACAATTAAAAAGTTTGGACTTTTTGCCCAAGAAATCTGGCTTCATGAAACCAATGTCTTTCCCTAGTATGTAAGTTCTCTTACTATGAGTCACTCTTGTCTATTCATCAAGGTAGTAATATAAATCAGATACTTTCTACGAGACTAATGACTATGTATGATTAAGCACTATGCACCATGTTCCTTTTTTATTGTAACTGTAGAGTTGATTTAATTGTTGGGACATAAAGATTCGCTAGGTTGATCTGAAAATTACTGAATGTCTCATTACTTAAGAGCATACAAGGTTATCAATATACCCATGCCTCTTTGACTATGCATCTATCTCTATTCTTACATAAATATTATTGACTTTAGAAAATCTTTAAATAGACCTATCTATGCTCCTGAATATGTGGCAATAGCCAATCACAGATTTCCCCAGGGTGTTGAAAATTAAAATTCATCTGTATTCTATTTTTCATAAAAAAAAATAATAAAAAATAAAATAAAATAAATAAAATAAAATGATGATTTTAAGAGTATATTCAATGATAAGGAAATGTGAAAATTTGCTCAAGGTATATTATACCAGTCACAACAATTAACTCAAAAGGAATTGAAGACTTCAATGTAAGAACTGAAACTGCAAAATTCCTAGAAGAAAATTTGGGTAAAAGCTCCTGGACATTGGTATTGGCAATAATTCTTTTGGATCTGATATCAACTCATAAGCAAGGAAAGCAAAAATCAGCAAGTGGAACTACATGAAACTGGAAGCTTCTGTGCAGAAGGAGAAGTGAATAAAATAAAGAGAAAATCTACAGGATGGGAGAAATATAAGCAAATCATATATCTAATAGGGGGCTAATTTCCAAATTATTCAGAAATGCAGGTAATTCTACAGGTATTATTCTGACAGAAGCAGACAATATAGCAAGCTACAAACAATGCTTGTCATCGCTTTCTCATGTACTACTCTACTTCCTCACTTTGGCCTGAAGAGCAGAAATCAGATATTATTTCAGTCTATGAAGGTTTCCATTGCACATCCTCTATATCAAAAGATACAGACAGTAAATATTCATGAACATTGTGAAGGGTTTTTTCCTGCAGTGTCCTTTTCTACTGGACTGACGTTTTCTGGAAATGGATCTACTAGATGGCTCTAAATATTTTCTTCTATTCTCTTACTGTCATATCAACAAAACTGAAATAAAGAAAAGGGGAGAACATTTTTAATCCAAATTAAAATTTGTATTTGGGTTGGGAAACATATGTCTATTGCCTTGGTGCCATGGAAACTTATCTTTTCTCCACCAAGTGTATTTGAATATCTGGCAATTATCCAATTTTGAATGGAGCGAAGTGGGCTCTCAATCTACATAAGGTGCCCAATCTTAATATTTTTACACATGTTTTATATCAACTTCATATGTTAAATGAAACAGCAAATCCTACTGCCTACACTCAGTATGGGCAAAATATCAACTCGTTTAAGCCAAAACAACCAGTTCAAGAAAATAGTTGGGAGTTTTCTGGAATCATGGTAGACTGAGATTTCTGTCAGATTTCTGCCTACCACTCAATTAGGAAATGAATGTGTCAAGCTGCTTCCTCAATTGATTCAAAGAAAGACAAGTCCTCTGGACTCTAAAAATTAAGCTTTTACCAACGGAAACCACATAATCCACATTCAACACAAGCCTCACCAATCACAAAGCACTCGTGTGGTGACTTTTTGTATTAGAACTTCATCCAAGGGAAGTTATTCACCAATCTGTCTTCAAGGGAAGTAGCTTCTTCCATTTCTGATGGAAATATCCACAGAGGAGCATTATTTTCAGAATGTTAAGCAATTTTCTGGCTAAGAGAGGAAAACCTGGTGTTTCTGAAAAAGACAAATGACTCCAACTCTTTGTTGGATGTTTTGGCAAAAGCAGAGAAGATGAAGTTGCTTGACCACTATTACAGTTCTACAGCTTTCTTTTACCAATTTGGAAAAGGAAAAACAACACAGTTTTACAGAACCTAAGATATTTCCTGTCCTACCGTGTGCCTTACCCAAAGAGAACATCACCCAATATAAATAGTCTCTTCGCACTCCCTGCATCTCATTCCCAGCTCACAAGTGAAATGATCCTGAAGCCTTAATTTCTTTTCATAGGTCATCATCACTGTCATTCAATGCTCTTTGAGGAACAAATTTTAAAAGCCATGTAATGTAATCAGCTGTCAACGTGCTCAGCTTTTCCTTGTAGGACAATCCTGTCTGTCAAATGGAGAGAAAGCATTACAGCAGAAAGACGTGCGTGCTTGAACTCAAACCGAAGCTCCGCATTCTCTCAAGAGAAAGGACGTGAAGAAAATGGAGGATTACCTCCAAAGACAGAGAATTATATGTCCTAATTAGCAAAAAATTTTCCATTCCCTGCTGTTGCTGTGGGCATTGCACTAAATAAATTCAAAGTGAAATGCCAAAGCCTCTGAGGAAAGAACTGCCTGAGTTCATTGCAGAAAGCTGATTAAGAAGAAAGGAAAGGAATAGCTGAAGATGAGGTCTCTGGATGTCTGTGTGTAACCAGGGGCTCAGGGAAAGCATAAAATGGTAGGTCTATACGAACATCCTATTCCTTATTAAACCTTATTCATTAATTAAAAATAAAAACTGGGCAGAGATTGTCAGCAGATCTGTGTAGTTCAGCTACACTGGGTTGAGTGTAAAATGGTAAAAGAGGCAGAATCATTAACCTTCTATGGTGATGATACAGAAGGTGCTGTCAGTTTGCATTGATGAGCCCTCAGGCTGAGACTGTCCTTAAAACAGTAGAACAGGAAAGAAAATTCACAGAAGATTATGAAAATAGCAGAGTGACTCCCAGCTCTTATCCAGAGGGGCTTTAACCGGAAAAGTATGAGGGAAACTCCTGCAGGTTTTATTGTTTTTGAAAAGACAAAGGCTACATATAAATCTAGAAAGAGCCAAGATCCCCTTGGTTACATCTCATCTGGCATCAGATGTATTTATTCTGCATCCAGGTCCTGTGGTGTCTATATTTCTAGCTAAGGCAGCACTCCTGGGTGAGTTCTGGTCCCTAAAGGAAGGTTCAGTTGTGTCCTTCACCAATGTGGTTCCTCCTCCCAAAGTCATCCTCCTACAGGTCCTCAAGGCTTCTGAGGTTGGCTACCAGGGCACACGTTGACTAAGAGGCCACTCTGGCCAAGTCAGATTCTGAAGGCCATGTGTGTGACTTAAGTGTCATCAAAAGAAAAAAGTGTTGAACAAAGATCTCAGGGAATCTATCCTATATGGAGTTTCAGATAATTGGGTATCTGCAGGGAGCACTGGAGGAGTTGGCTGATATTTAACAGACAGTGTGTGATAGCAGGCAGACCTGGGTGAAATCCTAGCCATTCCACAGACTATCTGTGGGAAAATTATTTAACTCTCAGTTACAATTTCTCCTTCTCCCAAAGAGTGATCTTCTCTTCCTGTAATTTATAAGAGAAAACAAACGCAAAGCATCTCTGCACAAAACTGACACTTTGCTTTTAAAAAGAAATATAACCAAAGAAAATACATCCCAAGGAATAATGAGGAATTGAGCAAGAGGTATTTTATCAGTGAAAACGAAGGTCAACAGATATACTGTTTCACCCTTTGAATATAAAAGGCCTTTTTGATTGATCATAAATCCTGCTGTGGTTAAATCTGTTTTCCTTTTTCCCTGTTTGTTTTTTACTTTATTCTATAGATCTAGTGTGTTATTTATAACACTAAGATAGTTAGGCCATTGACAAGTATACTGATCTGGATAGGTTCATCATTGTTCCTAGCAGTTACAGAAGAATGTTGGAGCCCTTGACCTCATCTTCACAGGACTTTTGATGAACAAGAGAAAACAGCCACTTCAAACTCTGAGCTCCTTCTTCCCCAGCAGGATACCCAGAATCTGACTAGACTTCTCTCCTAGGTTCAGGTATCTATTTACACATGCACACACCCACTGGCCCAGGCATGTATACTCATAGGAGAGGGTAATACACCACAGATACTAGTCATAGAGATAAATGGCAGAAGGATAAAACTCTGAAAACTTAACTACACTACAGCCATCTAGGCTCCTGACCAAAATTCCTCCTAACGTACATCCGTATTATTCAAACTTTCAGTCTACAGATATTTATTGAGGACCCACTATGCGCTAGATACTAAAATAGGCAACGAGGACAATGTATTCAGATCAATTCCCTCTTTCAGGGAAAGTATAATCAGTGAGTGAAAGTGCCTTCCACTGCAAGATGACTGAAAGGAAGTACTACTTCACACCCTGAAAGTCTAGTCACATAAAAGACTTCATCCCCATAACACTGGATATAAATGTTTCTGAAAGAAAGAATGAAGAAAGAAAGGGAGGGAGGATGAGGAGGTGCACCACCAGAAAATAAATACACCAAGCCTCTTCTCTGCACCTAGTTGCCTTTTGATAAGTATCCAAGTAGATCAACCCTCCCCCATGCCAGGTTGGCCCAGGATTAATAAAGTATCCACAGGTGGTGGGTAGTTTATTGAATAGCCTTGTTGATGGCAACCTTCCTGCAAACTTTGCTAGAGTCTCAGGTGGTTTTTCTATTCCTTTGTAGTAATCATGCTTTATCAGCTTTTCTACATAACGACCTATGGAAATGAGCCAACCATGGAAAAAATTATTCCATTAACTTACTTCTAAGTTACAGATGGTTAAGTGAATGCTGTGAGCTAATGGAAAACTAACACACTGCTCCAGGTCAACAGCTGTTTCCATTGTAACCATGGTTGGCAAGACACAGGTGTATTTTGTAGCCCTTATGTAGACTGCCATCTGCTCAGTGAATGTTTTCTATTTCCTTTAAATATAAAAATAGATATGGGAAGTTGGAAGTGTTAAAGAGCATATTATGGAAACATCAACTTTGTTTCTTTTAGGTTTATGTGTCTGGATACTCCACTTTGATTCATGTCATGAGGCAGTGAATCTAGAAGAAAGCATCTCAGATTCTCTCACTGCTCTTCTATGGGAAAATTGGAATGAGAAGTATTTCCTTCCAGATTTCTTATTTATGAGCCCTCAAAATTTCACCACATTAAATCTCTTCAGAGTAACAATTGTGCCATATAGTAGCAGCAGTCAAGCTGGGCATTTACAATTCAAACCCTTAACTGTGTCCCTAACCTGAATACAAATAAAATAACAGTATTCTGGACCCCGAGGCTGACCCCTCACTGTGAATCATCAGTGCTCTCTCTGTGAATTTTAGTATTCTACCTATACAAGATGGAAGCAGCTGTGGGCCAGCCTGGCCCAGGAGGAGGTGTTCAGCAGCTCCATATGTTTGATTTAGTATCCAAGGATTCATATTGCCTATAGTCCCCAGTTGCAAGATACTAAGAACCATTACATTCAGTATTATTACACTGATATATATATATATATATATATATATATTATATGTGTGTGTGTGTGTGTGTGTGTGTTCCAGAAATACCAAAGCAAAGATCCTAGGAAAAAATTTGTTGAGAGAGGTGACAAGAACCCCAGTGAGATGGTGAAAAAAAAAATGCTCACCTCACAGCTCTGATACACACCTTGAGATCAGCCCCTCCTGACTGGAATGGAACACGTTCTGAGAGGTAGATATGAATGTGTCTGAAATGTAAAGACTGGAATGAGTTTCAGAGTAATTGTGTATCAGTTTAAGCACATTTTGTAAAGGTAATAACTCCAGGGGAAAAAAGAAAGAAGAGAGACAATTTAAGGATATTACAATTCTGTGTATGTATATATGTGTGTGTGTGTGTATATATATATATATATATATATATGTTTACTTATAGTCCAGTTGTGAAAATGTTTGCAAAGTCATACTATGAAAATGTTGGATATAAATATAACTAAATGACATTGCATGAAGTAAACTTTGGCGGGGTGGGGGGTGTGTAAAGTACACTAGATCTTCATCTTCCCTAGTGGAAAATCATTTTCAATGCCTAAAGTCAGGAATCAAGGATATATAAATATGCACAAATACATACATCTATTTATGTATAAGCACTTCAATTCAAGGAATTGAAAGTACCATATTTCTCCAGTTCTGATACAATTTTTGTTTGTCTGTTATCAGCTTTTAATGCGACAACATTGCTTTACAACCCTAAACATGTTCTAGGGGTATAGGTTCATACCCATCACCAAAGCACTCCTAGCCCTCCTCCATAGTCTACTGGACCCTGTTCCCCCTCTCCACACACCCTTTGCTTCTGGTAGTTTCAATACAATAACACAGTTTATACCAGGGTTTATTATGGTTTAGATTTGTTCCTTTGATTTGTTTCTTTATAGTTCACATATGTGAAATTATCCAATATTTTTCTTCCAAGATTTTTTTTTGACATTTTATCTTTATAACCAAGGTATATCTCAAATTATGGAGTATCACAGTTTAACTTGCAGTGTTGTTATATGGTGTACCCATGGGCATTGCTGATTTGAGGAAATATGGTAAATATCAAATGAATCAGTTTAAGCACTTTAAAGTAGCTGCTTCTCAGAAGCAGGAAGGGTGGTGGCAAACCATTGCTATTTTAGCAACTACTGAAATATATCATTCTAAATTATGTGTATGTGTATACCTAGTCCAGAAAAAGTGTAAAAAAAGAAAGAAAAAGTTGGCTGCTCTATTAGGAGACATCTTGAAGAGGATAAGATTGGGAAAGAGATGAGTAGGGGCTCTTGCCTAGTCCAAAGGAGAACGTTGAGGCAGTGGCAGTGATGAGCAGGGTCAGCAGGGTCAGGATATAGCTTTAAACTAAAGCTAATCAATTCTCCTGCTCCTTGGAATGTGGAATGTGGAAAAGGAAAATCAAATGTAACATCAATATTTTTTGCCAGAGCAGCTGGAAGAAGAAAGTTTCAATTTTCTGAGATGGGGAAGGCTACAGAAAAAGGAGGGAGGTCAAGAATAAAGCTGGGGAGATACTAGTTTCGATGCTTATTGACATCTGATGGAAGTGGTTGTGAAATTGGGTGGGAAAAGAGACTTTTTAAACTATAACCAAAAAACTGAAAAATACTTCTTCTAGCTTCTCCCTAAATGCAGGCTCCAGTACCTTGCATTTTCACAGACTACCTACTATTGTTATGCAAATGCAAGATAATCAGCTTCTCTTAGCTTTCTCCCAGTCCAACTGCAGGAAGGAAAAAAAAGTTAGACTTGCACTTTGAACTCACAGCTGCTTGGCCTCAAAGGTAACATTTACAACTCCCATAGTCTAAAGGCATTCAAACCTGTGGGTTCTTTCCACCATCCCCAGCCTTTTCACTAAAATTCCAAGCCAGAACAAGATTCTTAGTGTAAAAACTAATTTATTACTAAACAAAGTTAATTCCTATTTACTACAGAAAGAAATATATAAGAAAAACTACAATTACTCCAACTTGTCCAAAACCTTTCTCAACGTTGCCCAAAGTCCTTTTCCCAGATTGTCCAAACCCTCAGTTCTTTAGTCCTGCTAACCTCACCACTTATCCAGTCCTTCAGTGTTCACTTACACATGCTCAAAGAGTGGACATCTTTCTTTGGCGTGGTCTAGCTCTTCCAAGCAGGCAGTCATAATGCTGTCTTCACCTGACCTCCTCCAGGTCGTAGAAAGAAACTCCATAGTACAGAAACCAGCAAAGTTAATTTTCTTCTCAGGCCTGGCTTATATGGCCTCTACAGAAAACATCCAAGTCAAATTCAGCAAAATTAATTCCTACAGAGTTCAAATCACCAAACTCTTAAGCTTCAGCAGGTACATTCAGCTTATGCTTACTAAGAGCCACAAGTTACCAAGCTTTGTCAAAGCCTGGCCTGAAGCCCCTCATGGCCTCATCACCTGACCTCCATCTTTCCTTCCAAAATGGCTGAATTTTCTTCTTTGTTCCAACCCAATCTATATTCCCTTCCTTCCCATTAAGAGAACTCCTGGGGGGAGGATGGGGAGGAGTCCTGTCAGGCAAGTATGCTAATCAAAGTACTACTTAGCTTTCTGTAAAATCTGCAAGTCTATAGTACCAGGAGAGTGACTAGCTCTTTATCAGATGTACATATCACTGTATCAGTTGTAAGGCATATCACATACAGAGATGTGTTCTGCTCTAGCAAGGCTAAAAGTAAAATCTGTGTTTACTTCTTCACTTCTCTGTCTCTTCCCTTTATTGATATGGTCAGTTTTTTAAAAATAGGTAGTAATAAATGAAGTTATAGTACTTGTTTATATATTTGCTCAGAGAGGTCTTTATTTTTTAACCAATCAGTGTTTATTTCTTTCTGATATTGTCAGTAAGTTGTGGCCATGGTCAAGTGAGTGCACACACCTGTTAAAAAAAAATCTAAACATTCTTTAAGTAGACTTTGGTTCTTTTTTTTTTTTTTTTTTTTGAGACTAGGTCTTGCTATTTTTGCCTGTGGAACCGCAGGCTCTCATTGCCCGGGGTACCACAGATTCAAGCAATCCCCAGCCTCAGCTTCCCAGGTAGCCGGGGTTACAGGTACATGCCACCACGTCCAGCTATTTTTTTGGAACTAGGTCTCTCTACAGCCCCCAGGCAGAACTCGAACCACAATTCCTATCCCTGGCTGCTTCATAGGCTGAAGCTTACAGGCACGAGCCACCATGCCCGGCCTTTAGACTTTGGTTCTTTTTGGCAGAATTAATTCTGTAATATTGTGTAAAAGGAGATGCTATAATCTCTGTTAGTGGGAACAGATATTTCCTACTTGGAGAAAATGTTAAATTCACATTTCCTATGGATGCAACAATTCTTGAGTAACAAGAATGAAATATATCTGCTAACTCCCTGGAAAGAGTGGACTGCTACAGAGTTAGTCAATTGCTTTAGGTCTCAGTTCTTGGAATTCACTTCATAAACACATAAACACACCCCAAGGCAATTAAAAGTAAATATATGCAAATCATATGGGGCAATTCACATTTAATTTCTTCAAAGTAACATGAAGTCAGGCCTAGATATTAATCTTACATCCCACTTTTTTATTGAGATATAACTGACATATAATATTAAGTAATACAACAAGCAGATTTGATATATTTATATATGATTATAATCCTCAATATTGTTTTATAAATTTAACATTTTTAAGAGACTAGATTTTAATTGTTCTCAAGACAAAAAAATGATATGTGATGTGATAGAGCATTAATGTTAAGATGTTAATCATATCACAATATATTTGTATACTGATGAGTATATATAAATATATATAAGTGTTGAACTTAATGCAGTATATACAGATGTTGACTTACAAAGATGCACACTTGAAACTTACATGTTATAATTGCATTATACTTCAGTGAAAATTCTTTTTAAATTATCTCATTACACTTTTTAATCCACATTTTGTATTTCTGAAAGATATCTCTCCAGATTCCAAGAGACAAAAGGAAATCTTTCATTTCCAAGAAGAAAAGTATGTCAACCTGATAATGTTTTAAGCACACTGGACAAAGGCTCTTTGCAGATATCTATTTGGAATTCCTACCAGTCTTTAGTTATCACTTTGCCTGTCCTGAGTGATGAAAGCATCTGAAAGAACCCCTTCAACCCTTCAGTGTTGTAACTTTTGAAATGATCCTCTAAGGTGTGCCTGGAAGAGTGAGGGGCACAGTCAATAGGTAAATCCCAGATGGGGAATCAGAACCACACCCAGCATTAGGTCAGTTTGGGCTCTGATTAGAGCCATTTCTGTTAGTTCTGTCTTCATTGATCCTTTTAGAAAATCTGGGGTACTTTCTATTTCTTTCTAAGTTTATTATTTTGTAGTTCCAATTATTCCACCTCCTTCTCTACTCCTAAGCACTTAAAACAAAATATTTGATCATTTTTATAGCAGCATATAGTTAAACATAAAAGAACAAGTGGGTTATTTTCACCAATTTCTAGTGACAATTTAAAGACTATTTTCTAACAATTTTTCTTATTACACCCACACTATTTCCCTCCATATTTCTTTCTTATAAAAATGAGTTCAGATATATAATACAGAAGTAACAATAAAAAAATGCCCTTTATCAGTCAAGATAGGGTAATTATGCCATAGTAACAAACAATAATTTTCTGAATCTCAGTGGCTTAAAACAACAAAGGCTTATTTCTTGCTCATCACACATATCCCTCACATGCCAGCTGAGGACTCTGATCCACACTGCATTGTCCTCACCCAGGGGCTCAGCTTGAGAGAAAAGCTACTGGCTGCATTGTCAGGGAGATAGAATAAAGGCAGCTCTGCAAGAAATGTACTGGTTTTATACCCCCCCTCAAAGGGACATACCTACCAGTATATTTCTTTTATCAAAGCAAATATATCACCAAATCTGACTTCAAAGGCTCAAATAAGCATACATTTTTTTGCAAGTAAGACTCTGAATATTAGTAAACAAGAACAGAGTTTATCATACACATTCAACTACAGAGATAAAATACATCTGCTTTTATATCTGAATCCCTAAAAACATAAGCAATTTCTGTTCAATTTACCCAATATTGTTTAGAAAATCACCTAAATTCTGAGATTTCAAGTCCCTACCCATTGTTTCGACCTCATTCTCTATGTTTGGCTAACAGCTAATGGTGTCACATTTTGTAGATAAATAAAGGTCATTGTCTCATTAAACGAACATGTTTCAGACCACAGGAAAGTGCATGACATGGTTACCAAGATTCTTCACTTACAATAAAGGTCTGAAAATGTCACGAGGGGAAACCAAGAGCCAATTTCAGGATAGAAGATTCATTCCCTATTGTGACTGTGCACTGGTAATTACGTAGTTGTTTTCCATCCCTCCTCGCTAATGCTATACGTGTCAGGAAATGTATTGTTCTTTTTTTGCACAAATCCTACTGGGGAAGGAAGAATTTGGAATGGGAGTAGTGAAACAGATCAATTCAGGACTCATGAATTAAATCATAATTTAACAAATCAGGCAATTTAATCAGTTTCTGATAAAGTAGGATTTGTGGATCCAAAGTTTACTCCATCCCCATCTGTGATATTGGGACAGAGAGGAAATATTTGTTTTAATCTTTAGCACAGAGTTCCCTAAGTCCTTGAAATTTCTAAGTGATAGGACAAGAGCTTCTTTTGTTATTGATAATAATCCCCTGTCAACCACACCTGAGTTCATGCAAATGAAGAGACTCAGCAGGTGGGTCTGCTTGCCAGGAACCTGTAGTCAACCTTGTAATTAGAGGTTTGTAACTTCCTGGTCATCTCCAGACATCTGGGGAGGGGAAGAGGCTGAAAGTGGAGGCCATTCCTGGAGAGTCATTGATTTATTCAAACATGCATGTGTATTAAACCCCCAGAGAAATCCTAATCTAAGGGTTTAGAGAATTTGGTTGGTGAACACATAAGGGGTACTGGGAGGTAACCTGGGACAGGAGCATGTGTGGAAGCTCCATATCCTTCTATCTCATTTGCCCTGTGTGTTTCTATCTGGCTGCTTCTGAGTTGTCTCCTTTTATAAGACAGAGATAATATAGCAAGTAAGTTGTTTATCTGAGCTTCGTGAACTAGCTAGCAAGTTATTGTCTAAGGAGGAGGTGTCACAAGAACCTACAATTTATAACTGTTCAGTTAGAAGCACAAATGGCAGACTGTTCTTAAAATTGGCATCTCACATGGGGGTATGGAGTGCAGAGCAGCTTTGTGTACTGAACCCTCTTGACTGAGCTAACTCCAGATAGTGTCATGACTAGATTGTAGGATATCTAACTGGTGTGTGGAGAGTTGGAAAAATGATTGGGGTAGAAAAATCCCTTACACATTCGATGCTGAAGTATTGAAAGCAGGAAAGCAATAGGAGTTTTCTTTTTCCATCTTTGTATTCCCATTGTAAATAAGACTCATGATATTTGTCATGAGACTATGTTACTAGACGATGTCACTAACTTCCTACTCTTTCTTTGCTTCTAGCATCAACCTTTCCATTTCCATTCCATCGTGGCAAAAGTTATCTTACTAAAGCCCAGTTCATGTCAGAAATTAGTTTCCTCATTGCTGTAGAAAGTAATCCCTATGGATACCCATGTCCAAAAACTTGAAGCCAACCTACTTTCCAGTCTTTCTTTTCCAATGCACTGCTTGAAATTTATATGAAGTATGCAATTGAGAATAGTAAAAAAAAAAAGAAAGAAAATGTCACTTTATTTTGAAACAAAGTTCTACATATTCCCCTATTCTTTACCCTAACTTTTATATGTATCTCTGAACCAGACTTTGAAAGACTCACTGTAACAGTTGGGATTCCTGACAGAAATGGAAGATAAACATACCTTTAGCAAATGGTTGATGAACAGTTATATAGGCTGCATTTAAAAGCAAACAAAACAAAACAGATCACATAAGAATTATATCAAAATACTCAATTCTGTCAGAATGAGGTCAAAGAAAAGAAGAGATGTTCAGGTTTAGCTATAGTAACAGGAAGATCATGAACTGTACTAAAACAGAAGTACCCTCTAAAGCAATACCTCAGTTTTGAATTGAGAAAATTATAAACTTAAGTTTCAGTAGATTTATTTTAATGCAATTTTGCAAATAATTCCAGTTGATTTTCCTTGAGTAAGGAATAACTTGTACTGATTATTAGTGGAAAGAATGGTAACTTCATTGTTTTTGTTTCTGTTTTTTTTGTGAACAGAACAAAGAATCATTGCAGAATACTTCTATATAGATGTTTAATGCTATTTTCTTCTCCCTGACCTAATCTCTACTCTAATCCTTACACTAAAACTCTAGATTTTACTTACTAGAAACCCTAAATGTGATGAACAATTCTGTATTCTCAAACTTGTCTTCCCTCCACTTTCTCCTCACAACTACACCTAAATTCCTGTGAAAATAAAGACAACACCCCTTTCTTTCTAATCGAAGTTAAATATTTCCTCATTTCCCAAGTACCTGAAGGTTGGAAATGGGGTCCACATTCCACTCAAACATTTTTCCATCCTGCCAGGCATGGTGGCATGCCCCTATAATCCAAGTGCTGGGAGGCAAGAGGCCTAGGATTGCTTGAGTTCACGGGTTCAAGACCACTCAGGGCAACATGGCGAGACCTGGTCTCAAGAAAGTAGCTAGGCACAGTGGCGGGCACCTATAATCCCAGCTACTTGGGAGGCTGAGGTTGGGGATTGCTTGGGTCCGCAAGATCTGGACTACCCTGGGCAATATAGTGACACCTAGTCTCAAAAACAAACAAACAAAAAATATTTTCCCATCCTCTTTAGCCCCTGAACTTGTTTGAACTTTCCTCTCTATCCTTCTCATTGCATTACTACATGACCTAGCTGAAGTTTCTTCCAGACATTGCCAATTACCCTCAAATTACCCTCTTTCACTTTCTCTGACACAGAAATTCTGAGCAAATTATCTTAAAAGGAAAATAAACCATTTGTATTATATATTCTTTTTGACTTTCCCACCAAATTGTAAGTCCTTGAGAGCAGAGACACCTTGGACACATCTTTATCACAAGTACTAGCACCACTTCTGGTATATGATAAGATTAATGACCTAATGTCATTAAGATTACATTACAAAATATGGTCAACTCTATCAAGTCACGTTAGAAATTAGAAAGCACTCTGAAAGGCGTCTAATATTCTATGCACCTAATGTCTAAGAATCGTTATCCATGTCAAAGCCTATCTAGCCAGGGGTATTAAAGCAGTGTGAATTACAAAAGATTTTATACATTCAAGTACATAACTGTATTCATGCATAGCTTCTCAACAATTGTTATAGAATGCTGTTGTAGGACAGGGAATTTTCTAAAGCCTGAACATCAAGATAATTATGAACTTTCTGGTCTGAGTAATTAGATATACAGTGGGATTGTTAATAGAGGAGGAAAGATAAGGAAAATACATTGCTGATTGATAATTATTCTTGTGCTTCTATTAGCAGGTCAATATCATTACCTATCAAATGGTAGAAAATCTGAGATCAAAGTCCTGTAGACAAATCTAGAGATCTAGCTATGGCTGATTAGCTAAATTGCATTGAGCAAATCCCTTCCCTTTTCTTGACTTTTCATCACTTGTTTATAAAATAGCATGTACACATTTTATAACATCATTTCTGTATTGAAAATATTATTACAGCAATAATATTTTTAATATTAGTCAAATATTATTTATAGAATAGAGTGCAAACTCTAATAATCTATGAACATTTTATGATTGCAGTAATTTAGATTCTATACATGCATTTCATTTTCATGAGGGTTTAGAGTGTTTTCAAGAGAATGATTAAGCAATTACAAATACAGAGTGCTTTTGACCAAATAAATTCACACTCAGGTGCTTTCAATGGCTACACTTGGCAAGTTAGAGACCACACTTTTGTATGTTATCTCAATGGCAAAATGGAACTTGGCTTCCTCCACTTACATGTAGCATCTTTGTGCAAATATTATAAAGCATACAGTTGTTGCTTTAAACAAAAATGTGAAGGGGAAAGTCTATTGTGTATTAACATTACTATTTTGAATTTAAAAGAAATTATACTCACCCCTCCACCCCAGAACAAATGAGAAACTCAGGAAAACCTACGTGTAAATGCTGATAATCACCAAGAAGCTAAAGAAATCCAAATGCCCTTCAGCTAGTGGGGAATAAGCAGTGGTACACCCATGTGATGAAATAGAACAATTAAAACAATAAAATACAAAAACATAAACTTGAAGGGATACATGCACTTTTATGTTTACTGCAGCACTGCTTTACTTTTACAATAGCCAAGTTATAGAAATCACTTAAGTGACCAACAACAGAGAAGTTAAGAAGTTTGGTACATATGCTCAGTGGAATAGTACTTAGCTATAGAAAAGATAAACTCTGCCATTTGGAATAATATCAGTGGATCTGGAGGGGATCATACTGAGTGAAATCAGTTGGAAGGATAAATATAAAGACTAGATGATTTCACTTATATGTGGAATTTAGAGAGATAAAACAAAAGAACTAACAAAAATAAGCCAAACAAAGCCTAGAAATAAGAATGAAAAATTAGGACTGCTGAAGGAGGAGGATGGGGGGGTGGGAACAAAGTGGAGAGCGTGCCCCGTAGTCACTGATAAAGGACTATGGGTGCTTTGGTGATGGGCATGGTAGGGTGACATAAATCTGAGGAAGAGTAAACCTTTTCATCTAAATCATATGCAGTGTTTTAAACCAATGTTACCTCAACAGAAATATTATTTTAAAAATTAAACAACCACAAGCAACTAAAACGAACATTTCAAGGTGATAGAATTTTACCTAATGATGGTGGTTTTGCACTGCCCTATTTATTTATCAAAACTCATAGAACTTTTTACCAAAAGGAGTAAATTTTAGCACATGGAAATTAATGAGAGAAATGCCATTTGTCTTTGGAGTTATTGTAGCATGCACTTGCACTGAGTCTGAATGGCTAATGAAAGGGGTCAAAAAAGATGAAGCAGTTATCATTGGAACCTGAAGCCATGCCACAAGCCCCAAATAAAGACAGAATCAGTGTATAATCTCTCCAGCCCCATAATCCCTTGGCCTAACAAATTAGCATCAGAATAAATGGATCTAATACATTTACTTAGCAAATATAGATGAAGGATTCTCAGTTCAGAACCACTTTTGGGGAAAGAAAATTAACAAACCAGGAGGTCACTAAAGCTCAGAATCCCAGGGAGTAAGTGAGGCAGGGAAGATGTGCTGTGAGGTAGCATTTCCCAGAGCAACAACGGAATGATGAAGTTTAAAGGAGAAACATCAAACTTCTAAACTGAAAAAAGAAAGTGATTTGCACAATATAAATTGAATTTATCTATCCACCCTCATCTGCACAAGCACAAGTCACTTAGAGCACAACTGGAGAAAGGCAGTCTCAATAGAGCCATCCGTGTTGAAATGCTGACCCCTTGTGTCTATAAGTCACTAAGTCACTGATTTCATGCTTAATCATTTCATCTGGTTTTTGTTCTGTTTGGTTATGTAATAAGGACAGAACCACTACGAATGAATTTCAAATATAATTGAGTCTGGGAAATTGGGATTAGCAAGGAAAATGTATGTCCTGCATACGTTCACCCCAATTTATCTGCCAGCCACTTTCAAAGGATTAGAGACTTCCCTTTCTCCAGGGAAGAACACAGTCATCCAAACAAATTCATCCAGCGTATCTTCACAGACCCAAGCAAAAAATAAATGAGAACATAATGAAAAATCAGAGTGCTTTTCATTTCTTGTTAAGTCACTTTTCAATCGTTAGGGCATTTACTTTACTCACTATCTTGCTTCTCATTCATTCTGATCTCAATTCTTTTTGTAGCACTCAAGCCACTGCTTGCTTGGATAATCATGCAGCATTGGAGTTATGGTTAAGTGTATACATGGATTTGCTCCACTTGATTGATCCCTTGTTTGACCCTGGAAGTAAGGTTAATAAAAGTAAAATTAATAAGGTTAATACTCAAAAAATATAATTAAACTTTCATCAGGAAATATAATATTGGGAGGAATTTTCAATATTGCATTTGTTCATCCCTTCATTAACACATTTATGTTCTTAGTACATTTTCATGCTTGAGAGAATAACCCTCTATTCCCTTCTCACACAAACACCCCCTTCTTTCCTACTCATGCTGTATGATTCTTCATGATGGTTTTAGGGTCTTTTATACTGTCCTTTAATTTTGTTTTCTGGTTGTATTTATGTCTACCCAAAAGGTGGTTCTGTCTTAGAGTAACTGGTCTCATGCCAGCAATGGCAGGGCTATTTCTTCTATTAAGCCACAGTAAGTTCTGTTAGGAGCTTCAATTCAAGTCCATCACACATCAGTTCGTTCAGTACAAATGTATCGAACATTTGTTTTATTTGTCATAGTATATCCATTAGATTTTATTTCCCCCCATAAGAGATGAAAGCCTATTTTAAAAAATTATTATAATTTACAGGTTTTATTTTTATACCTCCTTATGTTTACATGCTTCACTAAACCTTCCACCAAACCACCCACACCAGTGCTCTATGTGCTTCCTCCTCCTATCATCTCTTCCTTCCTCCATATTTCCTCTGGTAACCAGTGAATTTTCTCACTTTGATTATTTATATTCCATAGAGAAGTGAAACGATAGGTATCCATCTTTTGACTTGTATCACTTAGCACAATCATCTCAAGGTCCATCCATTTTCCCCAAGGCACTCTTTCGTCTTCTAAAATAGCTTAGTAGTACCCCATTGAGTATATATTGTATAATTTCTTCATCCATTCATCTGTCTTGGACAAGTATGTTGGTTCTATGATGTGGCAGTTGGGAACTATATATACTATGACATAGGATTACCTGTCTACATGTCTTCTTTTCTTTATTTTTTTATTTATAGCATTTTCATGTTTATTTTTCAGGTGAATACCTAGGCGAGGTACCACTAGATCATAAGGAATCTCTGGTTTTATTGTCTTGTGAAATTTCCATACTTTTTCCCAGAGACTCTACTTGCTTTCCTACCAACAGTGATAGTGTTCTTTTTTCTCTATATCCTCTCAACATTTGTTATTTGTGATACAGGCTATTCTTACAGAGGTGAGAGGATAGTTCACTGTAGTTTTGATTTACATTTCCTTTACTATAAGTAACCTTAAACTATTTTTCCTGTGCTTGCAGGTCATGAATATCTTCTCCAGAAAATTTTCTATTTAGATATTTTGCCCATTTTTTTTTTTACTATGTTGTTTGCTTTAATGCCTGTTAGATTGCATAAGAACTTTGTATATTTTGGAAATGAACCCCTTTTTAGATGTGTAAGGTGCAAACATCTTCTCCCATTATACAGGTTGCCTTGGGATTTTTGCAATTTCAATTGAGATACAAAATTTTTTAGTTTAGTGTAGTTTTTGCTTCCCTTACCATTGGCAGTGTATTCACCAATACATCTTTGAGGTAAATGTCCTATAGTGTATCATCCATGTTTTCTTTTAAATACTTGAAGGCCTCTGTTTTCATATCCAGATCTTCAATCCATTTTGAATTAATTTTTGTGTGTGGAATTAAGCTTGGCTTTAGTTTTAGCTTTTTGTTTTTTCCTTGCATGAGGCTATCCATGTTTCTCAAGCCACTTGTCCAAGATATTTCCTTTTACCTTGTATGGTTGCAGCTCCTTTGTCAAAGATTAACTATTGATATTTGTGTAGGTTTATCTATGGGTTTTACATTCTAGTCATTGATTTGTGTTTCTGTTTCTGTTCTAATACAATACTGTTTTATCAATATTGTTGTGTAGTAATATGGGTTGACATCAGGGAGTATGACACCTTCATTTGTCTTCTTTTCTCTCACAATTGCCTTAGCTATTCAGAGCCTTTTGTGGTTCCATACAAATTTTATAATTGTTCAATTTCCTTGCAAAAGTCATAAAGATTTTGCTAGATAATACTTGAATCTGAGTTGTTCTGGGTAACATGGTCATTTTAATTATATTTATTCTTCTAATTCATTAGCATGAGATATTTTTCCATTCCTTTTAACAGTCACAGTTTTCAATACATGTCTTTGACCTCCTTCTTTTAGTTTACTCCCAGGCATTTTATTTCTATTGGTTTAGCTGCAAATGGAATAATTTTATTCATTTCTTTTTCTTCTAATGACATTGTTGGCATCAGATATAGACATGCAACTGATTTTTGTGTATTGATTTTGTACCCTGCTATACACTATAGTATATTAATTTATTACTTCTAATAGTTTTTTCAATAAAGTCTTTTGAGCTCACTGCATATATTATCATCTCACTTGCAAATAGAGAAATAGTAATAGTTTCACTTCTTTTCCATTTTTTTTATATTCTTGCTTAATTGTTCCAGTTAGAACTTCCTTTGTTGAACAACAGTGGTGATAGTGGGTACCCCTGTCTTGCTCCTCATCTTCGCAGAAATGTCTGAATATTATGAGAGTCTGTCATATATGGCTTTTATTATATTCATTCATAATTACATTGTTTACATATTTATGTATATTTGTATATTACTATATACATATTTATATATATTTGTATATTACTATATTACATATTTATGTATATTTGTATATTACTATATATATAGTAATATACTATATATATACTATAATATAGTAATAGTATATAGTATATAGTAATATACTATATATATAGTAATATACAAATATGCATTCCCTGGGGTTCTTTTTCCAAGTTATCACCCATGAACCTTCATCTTGATCTTCTCATGTTTCTCCTTTCCCTGATTTCTACCTCCCACTTTCCCCCTCCGCTAGCTGCTTGCCCCAGTTCTGTTAGCTTCTTTCAACTTTTTCTTGGCCTTTTGTTTGTTATTCCTATTTCCCATCTATTGGTGAGACCATATTGGTTTCTATCTTTTTCTTTCTGACATATTTCTACTAATGATTCCCTCTAGGTCCATCCATGTTATCACAAATGCACCATATTTGATAGTTTTTTTTTCAACCATTCATCAGTTTGGGGGCATTCGGGTTGTTTCCATATCTTCACTGCTGTAAATAGTGCTACGATAACCATCTGAATACAGATGTCTTTTTGAATTAATGTTTTGGTGTCCTTGGGGTAGATTCCCAGAAATGGGATTGCTAAATCAAATGGTAGTTCCATTTTTGTTTGTTTAAGGGTCCTCTGCACTGCTTTCCATAGTGGCTGGACCAGTTTGCATTCCCACCAGCAGTGTAAAAATGTTCCTTTCTCTCAGCATCCACATCCATGATATTATTTGTTGTTTGTTTGTCTTTTCTTTTTCTGTCTTTGTTTCTTTGATGTGGCCATTCTTTCTGGTATAAGATGATGTCTCGTTGTGGTTTTGAATTTTATTTCCCTGATTATTATCGATGTCAAACATTTTTCATATGTTTATTGGCCATTTGTATTTCCTTTTGGGAGAAAAGATTTTTCAGTTCTCCCATTTTTTGATTGGGCTTTTTGTGTTGTGTTGGCTCTTGTAGAGGGGTTTTCTTTTTAAAAAAATTAATAAAATTATCATAGTGTTTTTATCTTTTCCATCTGATGAATAATGTTGATTGAATTACATATGCTGAACCAACCTTGCAGTTCTGGGATGAAGCCTATAAGATTGTGGTGGATTCTCTTAATATGTTGCTGTATTCAGTTGCTTAGGATTTTGTTCAGGATTCTGAATCTATGTTTATTTGCATATCCATCTATAGTTTTCTTTTTCTGTACTGTCTTTGTTTGGCTTTGGGAGCAGGGTAATGTTGGTCTCACAGAAGATGGAGCTTTTCCCTTTATATTTTTTTGAAGAGGTTGAATAAAGCAGGTATTACTCCCTCTTTAAAGTTCTGGTAGAATCCACAATTCACTGGAGAAATCATCTAGTCCTGTGATTTTTTTTTCCTTAGGGAGACATTTTTTTAGTCATTCTTTCTATTCCTGCACTTGTGTTTAGATAGTCTAAGCTGTCTTTCACCCTGGTTCAGTTTTAGAAGGCTGAATGAATCTAAAAACTTGCCCATTTCTTCTAGGTTGTCGAGTTTGTTTGCTTAGAAATTCTCAGAGTAGGCATTGGAAATCCCTGTATTTTTGTAGGATTTGTTATAATTTGTGGGATTTGTTATAATTTGTCAGTGTTTATCTGAGATTTTTCTTTTATTATGTGGGCCTTTGTTGTTAGGAATTTCCCTTGTACTGTGGTTACCCTAGAGGAGCTATAGCTTTTCTCTCAGCTTTCACTAATTTCCAGATTATTTTTGATTTCTTTATTGGCTCATAAATTATTCAGAAGCACTTTGTTTGGTAGCTAATGATCTGGTTTATTTCAGGGTTCTTAGAAGTTAATTTCTAGCTTCATACCTTTCTGATTTGAGAGGATGTTTAATATAACTTCTGTTATCTATTGTTTTGTATCCCAGCATATAATCTTCCCTTGATGATGTTCTGTGTATACTTGAGTCTACAGTCTCAATGCGCCCAATCTCATCTGTGTATACTTGAGAAGAATATATTATTTTGAGATGGAAAGCTCTGTAAAATCCCTAAAATCCATGTGGTCCAACATTTCATTTAAAGCCTCTCTTTCCATAATTTTCTGTGTGGGTGGTTTGTCACTTGTGTCAGGGGTATACCAAGATCTCCTACAATAATTGTATTTCTATCAATACACTGTTTCAGGTCTGTTAATAATTGCTTTATATAATTAGGTGCCCTTGTGTTGGATACATATATATTAATGACAGTTACATATTTTTGATGAATGGTGCCCTTGATTATTATTTAGTGTCTATTCTCATTCCTAGATTATCCTTTTTTAGCTGATAGTCTATCTAATATGAGAATAATAGTTCCTGCTTTTCTTATACAGTGCTGGCTTATAGTAACTTGTCTCAGGATTTCACTTTAGGTTTATATTTGTTTGTTTTAAATGAATGTGTGCAGACAAAATAGGACTGAGTATAATTTCTTGATTTAATTTGTCATTTTATACCTTTAACTGGTGAGTTTAGTCCACTTGTATTTAGGTTGACTATTGATATATGATGTTTAATATCTATAATTCTTTCTTTTGTATTTATATATAGTTTAATCATCTACTTTTTATTTTTCCATTTGTATGTCTCTATCTTTTCATTTGAATGTCTTTCCCTATGGATTTTTTTTGTTTGTTTCTTCATTTCCTCCATATGTCTCTAATCTAGATTCCTAGTTAGTGGTTACCCTGGGGTTTATTCCTAACTATGTCTAAATACATCGTTTACAAAGTAGCATCTGCTCTCCAACGATTAAATGTACTACCTTTTCCTTCTTTTTCCTTAGAGTATCTTCTTGGCTCATAATATTCCTGTTCATGCTTCTGATTTTGTATTCCTTTTGGCACTTGGTTCTCCACTTTGTGTTTTGTTTTTTCCTTTTCCTATAGAACAACTCCTTCCAACTTTTCTTGAAGGGCAGATCAGGTGGTGGTAAACTCCATTAGCTCCTATTTGTCTGGGAAAGGCACTGTTTCACCTTCATATCTGAATTATAATTTTGCAGAATAGATTTCTCCTGACATCTATAGGACTGTAGACACTTTATTTCATTCTCTTCTTGCCTGCAGGGGGATTTGAGTAAAATTCAAGAA
The DNA here is from genome assembly GCA_004024945.1 of Uropsilus gracilis. Taxonomy (NCBI): domain Eukaryota; kingdom Metazoa; phylum Chordata; class Mammalia; order Eulipotyphla; family Talpidae; genus Uropsilus; species Uropsilus gracilis. The sequence continues at coordinate 22,287 of PVHY01007451.1, forward strand.
AAGCCTAATTTGAATGCCTTTGTGCATTATATATATATTTTTTTTAACTTCCTGTATTTTTTCTTTATCTTTGATGTTTGATAATTTGATAATGATATGTCTCAGTTTAGTTATCTTGCATTTAGAAATTGGGGTGTCTCTCTACCTTCTGGGCATTTATGTTTATTTCATGCCTTATGTTTGGGAAATTCTCAGCTTTCTCATCATGTCAAATAGGATCTCTCCTCCCTTTGTCTCTTCACCTTCTGGAATATACATTATTCTTAAGTTCCCTCTTTTGATGAAATCTGATATTTCTCATAGAGCTTTCTCTCCCAAAGTCTTATTTCTTTTTCTTCCCTAAATGGGTGATTTGTAATTTGAGTATTCTATTTCTGAAATTCTTTCTTCTGCCAGTTTAATTCTACTTAAAGTGTTTTCATTTTCTATATTTGTCTTCATTTCATTCACAGTCTCTCTGTGTTCTTTAAATATTTTCAGTCTTGTTGGTGAAGAATTCTTTTTGTTCCTGGATCTCCTTTCTAAGACCTTGGACCTCCCATCTGCCTTTGACTGATCTCCCCGTAGTTCATTTAACATTTTTAATATTGTTATTTTTAATCAGACAAGTTCTCTATTTTTTATCCAGAACTTCTGTTCTTTTTTCCCCCCTCTTCTAACTTGTACTCATATGTTCCTTCTTTTCTGGGCATACTTGTTGCCTTATTTGCTTTTTTAGCAGTTGGAGTGTTGTGGGCTTGGTTTTGTGTGTTTTTCTTTTTCATTTCCCTTGGCATTAGGGGAAATGAGGTGAAATGAGGGGAGGCCTCTGTCTTGTGGATGAGAGAGAGCAAGATCATCTCCTACTCTCCCCTTTTGTCATAGCAAATTCTGTTCTGTGCTTCAGTTGTCCTTGTTCCCCATCCCACCTCCCTATTGCTCTGTTCTGCCACAGAACATGGTCTATGAAGCATTATCTCCTAGGCCTAGGAAGACTAGGCCTCGTCCACAGGGATCAAACTCCAAGCAGGTACTTGCCCCATTGTCACTATGGCCATTGTCAACAGCCACCTTCACAGCCACTATACTGCTGTCCCACAAAGGGACTGGGCTGCATGCCAACTTGGTAATTTTCAAGACAGTGGTGACTTCTTGTCCTCATCAGTAATTTTCTCTACTATCAGACCTATGGTTCATCCCAACTCTGCCCATAGACTCTTCATCCTTTACATCTGGGAGGGGGTTGTATGACTAGCTTTCTTTGCCCACCTTGGTCACAGAACTCCCAGTGCACCAGGTTGGACTATGCTCCACCCACTGCCCCCCTGTTTCCCAACACTGCCTGTTGGGAAAGTCCATCCAGGGAATTCACTGTATCGCTAAACTCCTTGTATGATCAGCCATGGGAGGCCAACCTCCAGCCCATTCACCTGGTTGGAGTATCTACTTCTCTGGCCATGGTGGTCCCCTTCACCTTTTCCTTTTCTTCCCCAGAGGAAACCGCTGACTGGAAAGGTTTCCTCCCCTTCCATGAAGTAGAACACTAAAAAGTCTCCTGCAGGGACTCTTTCAAATTTTCCTTTGAGCAAAAATGTTTTTTCTAGGGGAGAGTGATCCTAACCTCTCTGTTCTGCCTGGATGTGGACAGAGCCTTACTTATTACTATTGTTGTTATCTATTACTTATCTAGGTACTGGAATGCATACTTGATCAAGTCTAAGAATTGCATTTGTACATTTGCATTTTCTGGACTACTAAGAAAAATAACATAAATTAAAATGTGTTACAATGCCTAAAATGATAGTCCTGTGGATTTAAATTTTATTTACTATTTCTTGGTTATTTGACCATTTCTTTCATTTTCAGCTGCAATGCTACCAAGTTATACTTTTGTGTGTTTCTCTAGCAAAAGGAAATTGGGTTTCATCCCCTAATGGGTAGCCTCCTCCTCCTGCAGGTGCAGTGAAACACATAGTTGTTGCTTTAAAATGAAACATGAGGGGAAAAAAGTTATGTATTAAAATTATTTCAAAACAAAGGCTATCTTAACTTTCCTTCAAAAATATAGAAAGGACTTAATTAAGACTTAAATTTAAACTACCTTTAAACCCAAAACATGTAACTTCTTTTAAAAAAAAAGAAATAATACATTATCCTTACTTTCTCATTTTGTCACAAATGGTTAGATCACTTCATTTTGGTCAAGTACCTGAAATATGAGGACCATTTGGAAAATTACAATCTACTGTTCAGGTCTTCAATTCTTTTTGTTTGTTTATTTTTACTTATGTATGCCCTAATGGCATTTTCAAAATATGTAAATGCTTTATTTTTAAGATGAGGTTAACATTTTTCATTAGGGGGTGCCACCCCCCTCCCCCCGGGTGTCTTTGTCTCCTGTTTAAGATTGCAGATTTCAAGGAAGATATGCTAAAATATAAGAATGGCCTTAATTAGAATTTCCTTTCAGAAAGATACAAGGGGAAGGAAAGAGGAAAACAGGTTTTTTTCTTTGTAATGTAATAGTTCAGGAGCTGTTCCTGGAAGGTGGGAAAACAGAAAGAATATATAAAGAGGTCTGAAACAAAGAGAGGAGGAAAAATGGGAATTCAGATTTAGATTCAGGTTTGGTTTCTGACATTTCGTGAAGTAAAAATGTGAACCATGTGAGTTGGGTCATGTGGCCATGACCTGGGGCCTGCAGTCTTTGGTTGACCTAGGCTAGGAGGATGTGTGCTGAAGGCAGTTAAGGAGTTTGCTGGTTTGAACTCTGTGTTGGAGTTTGTTTTGCTGAGTTTGACATGTGTCTGGAGAGGCTGTGCAAAAGTTAGTCCTGAAAAGAAAGTGAACTTTGCTGGGTCCAGTACCATGAAGCTTCTTCTATTACCTGGAGGAGGATGACAAGGAGAAGATGGAGGAGCTGGAGCACGCCAAAGGAACGTGCCAAAGGAGCATGCCAAAGGAAGATGTTTTCCAGCATCTGGAGATGAAATCTGACTGACTGGACATTGGTGAGATGATCAGGACTGAGAGACTGAGGATTTTTGGGCAATTGGGAAAGGACTTTGGACAATATTGAGAAAAGTTTTGGACAATGTTAAAGTAATCTGAGTTTTACTTACATGTTTCTTTTGTGGTAATTAGGAAATCACTTTGTTAGAAATAAATTAGCCTGCACTGATAGTCTTGCATTGACTTGATATTTTGGTTGAGAAGGCTGGGGATGGTGGAAAGAACCCACAAAGTCTAAAAGGGTAAATTGAGGCAAACTAGTTTAAAGTTTAAACTGTGTTTCTCAGTTTTCTTTTTAGGTCTGAAAGAAGGGAAGAAAACTGAGAGAAGCTGGTAGCTGATTTTTGCATACCAATAGTAGGAGGAACAGGAAAATGCTAATAAACAGTTTGTAGCCTGCTTCATAGAGAGAAGTAGGCAGATGTGTTTAAGTTCAAGGCAAAAAGTCTTTTTTTTTGTCTTTTTACCCTGTTTCAATTTTAACTATCATTTAAATAATCACAAACTCTTATGACTGTAAGCACTGCTGTTTTTAAATAAAACTCTCTCTCTAAAACTTTGGAATTACAGTCATTCCTCTCTTCACAAAATATTTGCTTCAATACCAAATGTAAGCCCATTGTCCTAGTCCCACGCCTTTCTTCATAAACAATAATCTTTTTGTTTTAATACATGTTACTTCTCAATCACAGTATCATGACTTAAAGACATTTTGAAATGACAATGAAATCAATTCTGGCAGTATCAAAAATGTGCATAATTCATCAAGTGGCAACTTAAACAACTATGATCAGACTCCTATAGACCTGTGCATTTGCAAACTGACCGACAAGAAATGAGAAAATGTGAGAAATGTGCACCTTAGAATTGAGGAAATATGACTCAATTGGTAAGACATGTGTAGATAGCTCTAAGGGAGAGCTGGTCTAAGTTTACGAGAGAGAACATTCAATTCTATCTTATTTATGATGCTAACTGGCTTCTGGCTTCTGGTCTATAACTAGGATCTGTTCCTTGCAGTGTCCCCACAAACCTCAAATATGCAATCTACAGATAGCAGGCAATGCATGTCAGGAAGCAAGGGGTCTCCTCTGCACAGTGATTCTCCAAGGGTGATTCCCAGTCTCACCTGACCATTTGCTTGAAATTTAGATTCTCAGACTAGATTCCCTGACCTGCTGAATCGGAAACATGGGGATGGCCCAGGACTCCGTGTTCTAACAGGCTCTTTGGGTAATTTCCATGCCAGTTAAAATTTGGGAAATTGGCCCAGAGATACTCTAACCACATTTAAGTTATTCTGTTAATTTGATAATTTCCCTTTTGCCTTTTTTTTTTTTTTTTTTTTTTTTTTTTTTTTTTTTTTTTTTTTTTTTTTTTTTTTTTTTTTTTTTTTTTTTAGATAAAATCTTATTTACATTTACAGTTTCTTCTCTGGTGTCCTCAGAGGAAGTAGAGAAAGAAGGTTGTGTTCCTATTTGAGCCTGAATGTTCAGGTCAGCACAGTCTAAGGCCATTTTGGTGGCACCAGCAGCAGTTAATAGGATCCACAAGAGAATGAATAATTGGAGAATAGAAGTCATGGGTCTAATTTAGTCTCATTTGGGGAGTTTTATAGTACTGCCCCTAATTGTTAAATTTTAGGGGGTTTGAGTTGGTCTTACCAAGGTATCATTTTCTAAGGTAAAGATGATTTAGGGTTGAGAGAAGGTATTACTAACACTAAATCACATGTGAGAAAGTGTTTCCCTTCTCTGTTTTACCCTACAGTCCTCATTATGTCTAGACAAAGTCTCCATTTAGTGCCTTTCTCACAGCACCCAAAACAGAGAAGCCAAAGAGAGAAATCATGTTAGGCTCAAGGCCTTTGAGCACAAGCTCCATTTTCTGCTTAGAATTCAGTACTATTTTCTTATTTTTACCATTATTTCTTTTCATTGTTATCATCTATTGTGGCAAGAGATACTGTTTTTATTTTTTTTAATCTGAAGTCAATATCTGAAAATTCCACTTAAGGAAGTTCTATTTAAAGTAAATATAAAGCATCATTTTAAAGAAAAACATTATGAGAGTTATAGCAGAGGTAATTTGAGGCTATGGTATGCAAATGGAACCACTATATTAAGGAAGACTGTGGGTTGTTACCCTGGCACTTACACTAATGAGACCTCAATTTCAGCTCTTCTCTTTAAAGAAACAATTGTTATTCCTGATTCAACCTTCAGGTTGACTTTCAGAAAGTATAGTTATACTACCTGGAGCCTTAATCAGTTACAACACTTGTTTTTAAAAACCAAAACAATGAAAAATACAAATTTACACAGAGAAGGACATCAAGCCAATGGAGATTGTCTCCAAGATTTTTAGTATAATATTTTATAGATAAAAACTTTAATAAAATGTACAGTAAGCTATCCTTTCTAATGACAATGGGGCAAATAAGAAGACAATTCTCTTTCTATTACTAGTAGTAATTAAAATGCAAATAGTTTCTACTGAGAATTTTGATTACACACAATTTATTCTTTTGTATATAATCCTGTAGGTATTTGGGTTTAATAAAATATGGCTTTAGTAATTCTAGTGTCAGGATTTCTCTACTGTACCATTTTTATTAATTCTCCCTCATTTCAAATATATCTCAAGCATAATCATTCAAGTATGCTTGCCTGGCCATATGTAGTGATGGTAGATATTAGATACAATGGAACATTACTGACTGCTCAAGTTAATTTCCATTATCACCGCTGTATGAAGTTCAGCATTTAGATAAGAGGTATAATGTAAATTAACTCCAATTAAAAAATTATCATAGGCTATACATCACAGAACTTATAGCAATTCTTACATACTTAATGATTTGGTTTCTTATACGTGAATACTGGCAAACATTCTGTCAAAAGTCTAGTAAGTGATCATAAAATGAGTTGGTAACAGCCCCCTTTGAAAGATGATGATTAAGAAATGCAGAGGTTATATAAAAGTAGGGCTCTTTTGACAACCTTAAAGGACTTTGACTGACTTCTTCTCTGTTTATTTCTCCTGTTGGGACCCAATATTCACCACATAAATAAATACACCGTGAATGTTACTGGATTTTTCAAGCCTATTAAGATCCAACAAGCTGATTCAGTCCTTACCAAACAACTCACAGCCCCAGAGAGCCATAGCCAGGACCAGGACCACTGAGTTACTAACTCATTAAAAATTAACAGAAATAAAAATTGAATCAGATGAGTGTGACTCAGAATAAAGAAGAAAAACATGTTAACCACCAGGGGGGGTCGAGGGCAGAAGAGCCAGCTGTTTTCAGTACCAAGCTATTTCCACAAAAGGACGGAGGTTGAATGGAACTGTTTGCCAGAGGCTCCGAGAGATAAAGGTGGGCTCCTGTAGAAAATGTTCCAGATATTGGGAGGACAACAGCACAAATTAGATAACATTGTGTGCTTGTTTAATTGTTACATTATGTGTTGCAAAATATAACCTTGAGGCAAACAGCAAATACCTAGTTTTGTCTGAATTTTTTTCCTCTTCATTCTGTTTAGAAAATCTTGACCAGCCATTCTCCCCTATTTCATAACCCATTATCACAAATCCTCCTGTGATGCTTTACCCATTGAAAGGCCGTAAATTCAGGTAAGATTTTAATTGTCTGAGGGGTGAAAATAGGATCCCACAGCACTTGGTGGGGGCATCTTGCCTTTTTCTGCCCACATCCTTTCCAGCTGTCTGTAGCAGAAACTTGGGGGGATTCCCAGGGAGTCACCTGCTCACTACACCTGCAAGTCAATCACAGGGCACCACCTCCTGAAAAAAAATGACTCCACCTGCATTTAACAGTGTCGCTACAGCATTTGCCTATGTGGTTATGACTTTAGGTTTTATGTCAAAAGTTCTTGTTACTTAAATCCTGGGGCTTTGCCCACATACAGCTGTTTGTCTGATGGAAGAAATCTGAATCTCTCTCTACTTCGGGGTTTTCCCCGGCTCACAGTGAGAGCTCAGTCTAATCTTGTAGGGCCTTTGGTCTTCCATTTGCCATGTAGAGTATGCAGTGTGATGACCTAGCTTCATACCTTGGATTTAAATGTGCCCTCCTCTCAAGGCACTTAAAATGCTTTACTAATACTACCTGGTCTCCCTCACAAAACTCTAGTGAGGAAGATTTTGCTAGTTATACTATTTTTATATTGTTTCCATTTTATAGACACAAACACCAAGATGCCAGGATGCTTGAAAGATTTTCTAGCATCATGTGATATAGTTGGAGGAAGCTAGCAATAGTTACAAGCACTCAATTAGGAACAGATCAGAGAGGTGTCTCCCTATCCTAACTCAATTAAAAAAGGAATGTTCAGAACACCAACACAATAACACAATGCTGAAACAAGGCTAGTTGGGGAGGGATAGGCTAGATAAAGTGCCTGTAAACTCAGTGGGCCTTTGTAACCTAGGAGACCCCTGGCCCCAGCAAAGCAGTAATAGAAACAATGTGAAGCTGATACTGGATTTAACAAGGGCAGAAGCTTTTAACTAACAAGTTACAGTTCCACATTACCTGTGTATAGCAGTCACCAGAGAAAAGCAGTTTAAACAACAGGGTTTTAGTAATAAGGGAAACTAACACAATGAAAACTTTTGAAAAAAAAGAAAAGTGCTTAATGCTACAAGTGGCCAGTTACTTACTCCAGTCAGTATTTTCAGTCTTAAAGGTCTTAAAGACACATGTCTAAGATGGTGCCATTTTGCTCCTCTAAAACTGAGGCACTCTGCAAATTTCAGTCTTTTTTGGCAGCATTTCTTTGCTTGGTTCTCCAGTCTGCTGCACTGCTCTGCTTCTCTAAGGCTCTTTAAATTTTTTTACAGTTGCTGATTTTAAATAAGCTTTCCGAATATGATGTCTTGCTGCTGCTCAAAGAGTTTCCTTTACCAGACCCACCTTTGGTGGCATTTGGCAAATTCACCAGGCCTGGTCACCCCTGGCCTGCCATTTTGGCATCTGAATTCACACCGGCTACATATGTGAATGTGAATACGCCGAGCTCCACGTGGCCCTGTTCCACATTCCACCATTCTCATCTCTCTTCCTTTTCTTTTTTCTTCCTTTCCTCATGCCTCCCTTTATATATGCCCTCTTTTCCCATTTTCCAGTTTCTCTCGCAATTCTTTCAGACTCTGCCCACCAGGGCATTTTGGCACCAATGCAATTTTTAACTGCACCACTACCCTGTATCAGAGCCACCCAACAGCCAAACCCCCACTCTTTGCCCACTGCACCTATACAAGCACCTGCTTCTCACTACATCAGTGACTACCCGCTCTGGATCCCTCTCCCCTTGGAGAACTTTCCTGTCCTTCCTCTTGAGTATCTACTGGCTATTGATTCAGGATCTGCTTTGTAACCATCTCAATCTGCATAGGTTCTTCATCAGTTTTAGCACCTAAAGGATGTCAGAACTCTTGGAATTGTCTTAGAATTTTTAATAGTGAACAGGGGAAGAACAGTTAGCAAAGAAATAGCTACTTGAATCCCCTCACTTCCACGTCCCTGCAAATACTCCTGAGTTCGCTCTGATTTCTTTTGCATGTTCCTCATGCTCTCTTCCACTTCCCTTTGGACCCTGGTGTGCCCATATATGCATGTACACACCCACTGGGTCAGTTATGCACAAACATGCGGAGGGTGCAATATGACAGGTGTTGGTCATAGAAGCTAATGGCGGAAAAGCCTGATCAACTCATTTACCCTACATGACCCTGCTTTGCACAGAGATGGTTCCTGTCCTTACTCCTATCTACTAATAAGTCTCTTGCTTCTCAGTCACTTTGGTCTCTATATTAAATTTTTTTCACCGAACACAGGCATTGAGAAAGAGCTTATATGAGGTCCTTAATTCCAGGCTTGTTCTCCAAACCCCAATTCATGATCACATGTGTTTGGGATTATGTTATTGAGAGCTTCTGATTGTGCTTTTCTGGGCTATACCACTCAAATCAAGTTTTATGGCTAACAGAATTCAGCATTGTTTTTGTCAGTAGTCAAAACTTGAATAATCACCACAGAAGCCAGAGACCCAGTCTTTCATTATTTTAACAAGAATTAGGAAAGATGTTTTGTTATATGTTAGTTCAACTAATAGTTTTTATTTCCAAGGTAAGTGCATGTCCTATTACTGTTCTTGAAACTTGGAGGCATATCCCTGAGCAAATGCATGGAAGAACCATTCCAGCAGTCTCCACCGCCATCATACACATCATACACACAAAACCAAATCACTGAAAGAGCCAAACTAGCACATGGATCAAACTAGTAAAGCCTAGGGGAAGGCCAGTGTTTTCTTCAATAGATTCTTGTCTTCTGAAGCCATAAAAAGCACTCCAGAGTTACACGGACCAGTAGGTTGAAAGAGAGAACTTTATTTAAAAAGACAACAAGACAAATTGGAAATAAAGGAGATAGACACCCTGGAAAGTCCAGGGTGAGGTAGAAATTATCACACAGTTACTACAGAAATCTTATTTTACAAAACTTCATATTAATATTCTAAGAACCCCATCAGTGTTTAATTGTGATTGGCTGAGAGGAGGGACTTTCTTTGCCCAAATTTCACCCAAACTTGTTCTGCGTTGTGTTAATGTCCTTTCCATGCGTTGCTTCCTCAAACCCAGGTGTTCTCCTTGGCATCTTCATGGCTAGCCATGCTAGAAAAATTGCTTTGACGTTTGCTATTTTTATGATGGTTCCTCTTTATTTTTTCCATTGCCCCTTCTTGGCGGTCCATTTACCTACCTAGCCTAGCCTTAGAGCGTGATCTGTCCCTGTACCTCACTGGGAACACAAGAAGTGGCCTTGCCAAGGTCCAAAGGTCTGCACAAGAATGCCGGGAACCAAGTCTGTAAGGCACAAACAACCCAGCAGAAGGTCTCCCAGGAACAGGATGTTCTGCTCCTTTCCATTCGCCCCAGCATCTGGGCAGGGCACCCGCTGTCCACAGGATACCCTTCTCCCAGTGACTCACCTCTGGAAAGTACAACTGCATATACCTTGGGGAAAGCACTGAGAACACCCACCAAATCACATTTCTAAATACTAAAAATTCCATCATTTTAAGTGACCCTCTGAGCAGTTTCCTTTGAAGAAGTGATAGGAATAAAATTAGGAATAAAATTTCCCCCTCCAGACTCGGAACTCAGAAGTTTTTGCTATTTAAATACATGGTTAGGGCTCCTGAGCTACCTTTATTGTGATTGCACCCAGAAAATTTAGAAGTCGATTAACACAGTAAATCAAGAATACGAAGGAAATGAATAAATTAAGCAAACCTGGAAAAACATAGAACAGTAGCACAGAAAATAGCAAGAGTTTATACAGAGCAGTAAGGTTTTTAAGTAAGAGAACTATGGTGAAAGGAAACAGATTCTTACCTTAACAATATTTGAAAGTGAATTTGAAGGGCGTTTAAAATAAGAGAGCAGTATAAAATCAATCCTTGCTTTCTTGGGGAAGGAGGGGAGAGAGTGGTGAAGGGATGTGTGTGTGTGTGTGTGTGTGTGTGAGTGTGTGTGTGAGTGTGGTTTTGTGTGTGTGTGTTCAACCTAACATTTGCAAGATGATGCTAAGAATTTCTTAATTATTGGGATCTAATAATTGTGCTACAAATTTTATAGACATCTATAGACACTGCTAGCAAATTCTATTCACTCTCTTCATTTCTTGTTTCACAACATATTTTCTTCCAGTAAAGAATTCTAATTGAGGAGGCTGAGACTCCAACATTTTTAAAAAGGCTTCCTTAGCTATGGAATTGTAAGAAAGAGAATTTCAAGTAATCATGTCTGGTACACACCTAAATATCTGTGATTCTCTCTTAGGTGTATCTCTTTAACAATGCCCATAGGACTTTGTTAATTTACAGACAGGAGGCTGAAGATAAGAGAGGCAAATGTCACATCCAAAATCAGGTGCAAAGATATCTAGATCTGAGCTAAGAAAAGATTACATGTATTCAGGTTCTTTTTTTTCCTAGTATGACTGGCTATGAATTTGGCAGGGCCTCTCATTTAAGGAGATGGGTACCAGGGAGAACATTAACTTTATACAACACAGAAGCAGTATTCTAGTACACAGGTGTAGCTCCCTGCATTACAGATTTTCCCTGATCTCCTAGGTTCCTCCAAGCATGGATGGGGTCACAGTTTGAGATCTCTTATCTGACAGCTACTGCATTCTGTCTTTGTGGCATTTTCTTCCTATGTGACTAGTAATATAGTTGGGGTCCCGATAATGTTTCCCTTTCTCTACTGTACTAAGAAACTGTCAGGAGTCAACTGATATTATAAGATAATAAATATGGTTACCCATACTTAATCATTATCATTACATTGATATATGGAGGTCACACTGGATTCTACCATTAGGTGAAAAAATTCCCTTTTCTTGTTTGAAAAAAGGAGAGGGGAAATCTGGCAAAAGGGGATTTTGCAACAAAGTTAAATGGCAAATTAATGTGTGTGTGTGTGTGTGTGTGTGTGTGTGTGTGTGTGTGTGCACGAGTGGTTGTATGATTCATTTCTGCCTTCAAATTGGAATAGGCTCTTGAAAATTCCAGGATCAGTTTTACTTTTGTTTCAGCTCAGTTTCATTTTCAGGTACTCATGATGTCAAGACTGAGCTCATTCATTGAAATGAAAACTCCAAATTTTTTTTTTCAAATGCTTTTCAGTTAATTTTGTGAAGACTACTATGAATGCATAACTTCTGAGGAACTTCTCTGAGGCAAGTGTCTTGGGTATACTAGATAATAAATACTTGCTAGTATTCCTGTTCCTCATTTTATTTATTATTTATTCACAAAACACACTTTCTGATGGTTCAGTTTTCTGGAGAGTGCCTTTAACTCTTTGATTAACAGATGAGACATTAGTGGGATAATCACGACTAGGACTTAAAGGCTCTTAATCCAGTACTCTTTGAGGTATATCATGTATTTTGTCCCCAAACACTATTATTAACATAAACAAAGAAATTGTTATCAGAATTATTATCTGGAAAAGCTTTTTTTTTGACAAATAGCTGTTATTTTAGAAGTCTTACTATGAAATTTGATTTACATGAAAAACTGAGAAGGCTTTAGTAATGTGAATTTGATCTTGTTTTCCTGGAAGTCGCCTCTAGAGGGCAGTGCACTCTTCAATAGAGAATCTCCTGGGTTTAGAACTCCACTGTGTGTGAGCTCAAACTTTGAAATACTTATCAACTGCTAAAGATCAAACAGAAGACACCAATATCTCCAGTATGGTGCCATCTTTGTCTGTGGGAAATAAAGAGCCTGAAATGGGTTTGCAGTTAAGTCATTTCTTTTTTCCCCTCCTTCCCCAAGTACAAATCTGTAATACTCAACATAAAATAAACTTGAAGCTTGCCTCGTAATATCAACCTGTACTCTGTAATAAAATATTTAATTTTAAAAGCAGAAACAACAGAATAAGAATAAAATGTCTGAGGCCTGAGAACTCCACAGAAGATGGCCACAGTGGGTGGTGCATGCCAACATGGGAGATGGACTTTCTCATGGAGGTTCCAGGGAGTCACAGAATGGCTTGGTAGACAGAGACAGAATAAAATGTTCATTTTATGTGGATTATTCAGATAATTTTGGAAAGGGCAGAATGAAGAGGGGTGAATCTAGAGACTAAGAGACCAGTTAGCAAGTCGTCAATTAGGAAGCAGTTAAGGCAAAGAGAAATGCAATATGCGTGATAGTGTGTTTGAGACGTGAAGCAGCGATGGGAGTTTGGTGGCGAGGCTGTACTTGAGAAACCCACAGGAGAGGATATCCACTGGAGGTAATGATCGGGGGGTATATGAGAGAAGGAAAAGAGAAAAGTCAAGTCTGACATTTTATAGCTTTGGCCCCTGGGTAAAGAAATGATGACTCAACAAATGGAAAGAGATTGAGGTTAGGGGAAGACATCAAATCTGAACTATCTGGAGAGTACCCAAAGGAAGGTACATTACAGGCAGGGGAAGTAGTGAGTCTGAAGCTTGGGAAGGAAATCTAAGTTGGAGTTTTAACTACAGAGTTACTAGCATAGAGGTGGTAGCTGAAATTTAGAGAGCGGATAAGTTCACCCATGAAGTATCAATAATGAGAAGAGTTGTGAGGTGAAAACAGCTCACATGTGAACACTAGTACATAATGGTGAGTGAAGAAAGAAGATCCCATGGTCAAGAGAGAACAAAAAAGAACAAGACAAACTGGGAAAGTACATTACTTTTGGAGCAGTGATGCTCCGAATCAAAATTTGGCACATTTTGCCAAGTGCCCAAAGTACAGAAAGACAGAGGCTGGAAAATGCCCCTTGCATTTTGTGATTAGAAGAATACTAGTGGTATTAACAAGAACAGAAGCCAGACGGCAGGAGGTGCAGAGTGAATGAATGGCCACAGTATGTGCCGATTACTCTTAAGAACTTTGGGTAAGATGGAAGGAGACATTCTCTAGGAAACAGAGGCTCAGAGCAGATACCTGTTTTGGTGCAGGTGAGGGAGACAAGTAACAATCATCTGAGGGGAGTGAGTCCCTGCAATAGGTAAGGATGACATTTCGAGAGGGAGAGTGCTTTGCAGCCTAATCTTGGCAGGTAAAGTTGGGTGGGCCCAGAACAAAAGAATACACCATGTCTTCTGAAATTGGATCAAGAAAATCAGGGTGTGTGTCTGACTCAGTGGTTTGGTGTGGAGGAGGCAAAAAAACAGAGAACGCGTGCTAAGCTGTCTCTTCAGCAGGATAATTTATTGAGATACCATGTCTGGTACTGTTCTTATTATTGCAGTTGTCTCCAAAAACTGAAAAAGTCAATCTTTGTGTCAGTGCTTACGGTCTTGCCTCAGTGCTCTGGAGTGGTTTTTGTGTTCCTGGGTCTAAAAGCAAGTTTCTGAGATATTAGGATATCAGCCCCTCCCAGACTTTTCAAACTTGAAATAGTTACTCAATTGACATTCAGCAAGTAGTCCTTAAGCTGTCTACTGCAGGATTATGTTTCTACTGTAGGAAGTGGAGCTAGAGCTGATATTTAAGTTGAAGAAAGTGAGTGGTCTTACTCTGAGAGTACTTTTCTAGAATAGAGGAAGAAGCCAGTAGCTAAAAACCAAATCTATCCTTGCAGCAATTCCTTGAAGATGGAGGAGTCGCTACAGAGCTGGCATGTGGCTGTGAGGCAGTTCTGAGATCCCACTTGTGACAACATAGCCACATTGTCCCCACTGGACCAGGAGTTGAATGCAGGGGTGAGTTTAGAGAATGAAGCCTCCAATCTTCGAACAGACATTCTGGTCAGACAATAAACCACAAGACAGTAAACCCATGCTAGACTGCAGAAGGGAGGTCTCTCCTTGGGTTTTCCTGATTTCCAGATTTTACTCTGTACCTGATTGACAGTCCTCCAGGACATCTGACAGCCCCTGGCATGAAGTGCTACTGAGCACTGGCCCTCTGGAGAGAGAACTTGGAACTTGAATTAAAATGAAACAACAATGACAACAACAACATAATTGGTGGTATATCTTGCATCTGACTATGACAGAGAAATTTCATCTCTGATATACCTTTTTTTTTTTTCTCTTAATCTAGGAGGTAGAAAGCTTGTTACTAATGAGGAGAGCATGGAATGGCTGTTGAACGGAGGATCTGAGACATATAACATCATTTTTAAAATAGTCTTTAAACTCATGGACTCAAAGAGTACAGATATTGATAAGGACCTGCTGAACTTTTTCATCTAATCTCCACTGCATATATTTTTTCCACACATATGTTTCACAGATGAACACAAATAAAGCTCAGGGTAGTTAAAGACCATTCCTAAAGCCACACAGAGGAGCAGAGTTTCAACTTGTTTGGTCTCATTCTACTCTCACTTAAAACAGTCTCCTTCCCAGCACCCACTTGGAGTGGGGTGACTCCCATGTGTGCCAACCTTCCCCCCACTGTCCTCCACTCAAAGTGCTTGGCTGTCAAGCTTCTTCCCACAGCTGACTTCTGGTAGCAAAATAAAGGACCTCAGCTTGGGCAGGGCCCTTGTCACTACATGACACTGGGAGGCTGCCCTAACCAGGAGCACAGAAATGTCGGTCTCAGCTGCCTGCTGGGCAGGGAGGGAAGACAGTGCAGAAAGAGCCAGAAGGCCTTCAGGCTTCCACTCCTTTCACTCACTACATTTACACAGAAGGGAACTGAGGCCTCCTAGCATCTCAAGGCTCACCCAGTCACCCAGTGAGTCTAAATAAACAGGAAAAGACCGCTCATTCCGGTTTCTCTTTTTCCAAACACACAGCTCCTCATCTGACTGTGCAGAAAACAACAAAACTCTCCCTATGCTAAAATCCCCACCAAGAACACACTGTGCAGTCACTGTAACTCAGGCACACTGAGTCCTGGAAGTGCTGACTGAAGCAGGGTCGTCCTGCACTCTGGCCTCCTGTTAACTGGGTCAGACTTGACGTTGAGGAAAGGAGAGGGAACAGCTTTCCACTGAGCTGATGGGATATTAATGGAATCAGGGAATGGTGAGGAGAAAAGCTATAAAAAGACTAGGGCTTTCCCCTACAAAATTGGCAGCTCAAGCCTCAGGTCCTTCAGGAGCAAAAGGCCAAACAACGATCAGAGCAGAAATCCACACTGTGTGCCCTGGCCAAAAGGAAACCACGAGGCTGAAGCCGAAGCAAAGATGGGGCCTAAGCCAGGACATAGCTTCGCTGGGGAAGAATGAAACAGGTGGGGTGGAGCCAACAGATTCAAGTCAGTTGCTGTTAGACACCTCCACAGCTCATCTGGCTTCTGGGGAGAGGCCGACAGGGACCACTCAGCAGATCCCTGTCACGTTGCCAGGGAGCTCAGACACTCACCTGTTTAACCTATGAGTTGGACAATTTTCTCCTTTTGTGAAAGAAACACTCCCAGACCTGTACTGGGAAATCAAACATCTGTCCCAGACGCCTCACATTCCAAGAGCTCCAGTTTGTCATATCCAAACTTGGACCTATACCTCAGGGTATCTCAAAGGAAGATAAATATACTTGGTAGGCATAATTATTTTAAAGGCACAGAGGAAAATTTATTTCATTATTTTATGGCCACTCACTAGTTGTAATAAGCAATACTAATTTTCCATTTGGGGTGAAAAAATACTCAATGAAAAAATATTAGTCAATTTAGAGAATATTTTCCTGGAGTCAATAAGGAAGGGGATATGCAACATCCCCGAATCTGGAGAACACAGTCCGAGAGCTTTCCAAACAAGGAGCAACATCAGCTTTAGTAAACTATGTGTCACTGAAAATTCCAGGATTGAAACCTCAAGTTTTAACACAAGCGTGAATACTCTGATTCTGAGTGATACTCCCAAAGTTTGTTTTTGCTTTGTTTTGTTTGTGGGGAACTCAATTGATCTCATGCCTAAGCTTTCCAGATCAATTTTTTAAAATTTATTTACTTATATATTTTTATTGATTACACACACATATGTATTCTTTTTTATATCGTTGTATTCCTCAAGATTCGCCCATCCCATGTCATCAGTGAACCATCTTCTTAATCTCTTGTACTGGTCCTCCAACCCACACCTTGATAACACCCTCTCTTCCCCTCCCCTCTCTTGTTTATGCTTTAGTTCTGCTGTCAGTTTGTTAATTTTCAATTTTCTTGTACTTTTTTTGTTTTCCTTATATCCCAGTAAAACCATCTACTATTTATCTTTTTCCTTCTGGTTTATTTCTGCTAGCATGACTCCTTCTAGCTTCATTCATGTTGCCACAAATGCACCAAGTTTGTCTCTTCAACTGATGAATAATATTCCATTGTGTAAATATATCACAACTTTTTGGTCTATTCATTTGTTTTGGAGCATTTGGGTTGTTCCCATATCCTGGCTATTGTAAATAGTACTGCAATAAACATAGGAGTACAGGTGTCCTTTTCAATTAGTGTTTTGATGACCTTTGGGTAGAGTCCCGGAAGTGGAATTGCTGGATAGAATGGTAGTTCCATTTTCAGTTTGAGGGTCCTCCACACAGTTCTCCATAGTGAATCAGTTTGCACTGGTCCGGGAAAACTGGATCATACTAGTATATCACCAACCCCCATTTTACATTTGGGTAATTCTGGGCCTCCTTTATGCCAGAAAACATATAGGGTCAGTGATTCTGGTTCCTAGCAAAGATTTCCTAAAGATGACATAGCAAAGGATGAAGTGTGACTGTCACCTTCTAGTGATATGCAGAATGCAAAATAGAAAGATCACAATTGTACTCAAATGTGATAAACTTTGGTCCACAAATGGTTATAACCACATTTTCCTCTTTAGTATTTAAGACAGAGAAATAAGAACCAGTTAGACAAGGATTTAATCCATAGTAATCTGCACTGAAAGCCTTCCAAATCAGTGACACTTCTGTCTATAAACACACCAGGCAGACATAGTAACTTGGTTCAATGCCAGAATAAAGTTGATTTTCAGTAAATATTTAATGTTGTCAATAAAATAATTTTCTTAAGCACCGACCTTTGTTTCAGCTTATTTCTTTCTGAAGATAAATAATAGCAAGAAGAATGAGGCCTGTTTCAGTGTTGCTGAATACATAGAAATAAAGAAAATGCAATGCAGTAGAATATGAACTGACTGATGCCATTGAAAAGTAAAAGCATAAATGATTTGGTGGTATGCCTAAAAGAGCTGAAATGTGTTCAGCAAATTGACCTCTTTTATTAATGCCTTTGATGTAGTTTTTAGGTCAATCTATTTGTTGGATGCTTCAGAAGAAATAAAGGGACGTCTATGAGGGGAGAATTTCCTTCTGTCAAATTCCTCTACTGTTTGATTTATTGGATTCTTCATGTAGGGAAGAGAGTCAGAATGAGGCATATAAACTGATAGTCAAAGAAAGAGAACTAGGAGTGATGACAATAGAACTCCAATAGTCTCCAATTTATGATGGAAAGTTTTCTATTCTGGGACAAGTCACTACATTACTAGAGCACTGGTGGTTCAGTGGTAGAATTCTTGCCTGCCACTACTACATTGCTTGGTCTTCAGATTTCCCACGTGTACTAAGATGGCAGGGTGCTTGAGTCATGGGTGCTTAACCTGGAGTCCACAGATCCAGTGAGAGTTACATAAAATCTGTACAAGCAAATTCAAAATGTAGTGGAAATATCATTTCACTTTTCTGCTTAGAAAATCTATAATTTTCATATACTTGGCAAGACCCTTGTCCTAGACTTTCAAAGTAACTTTCTTATTTAGTATTTTATCATTGAAATAGGCAAAAAAAATCAACGAAGCAATAAACAAACATGAATCAGAGAGACAGAAGAGAGGCAGTCTTCTACCAAGGTTGAGCAACTTCGAGTTTTCACCTTGTTCCACAGTCACTCCAGGATCTATACACTCTCAAAAAATGGGCTACCTCTTATGGAGAAGGGAAATCTGGGTGCAGAATTTAAGATGTGATATGTTTGCAGTCATTAGTCATAAAAGAATTGTACATTTGCCCATTTCCAATCCATACTATCTCCATTAACTGTCTAAGGGGCAATCCATTGAGTCACAATCAAGTTAAACTTCAGAATGACTGAAGTTAGATGCTAATTGTTAGATGTTTCTTAAAAGCAAGACTTTCATTGCCTTCTAAGAGTGCAGAAGCTAATAAAATGAATGGGAACTGGGGGAAACAGGAATTTAAAAAAGAAAGAAACAACAATGAAATGATAAGTAACTGAAAATATACAGCAATTCAAAATTGGCATACTTGTTCATAAAGTGAACCCTGAAAGGCATCACCAAATTTATTCTGTACTTACTAAACTGAAAGAAAAGCTGCCATTAAACTTCTAACCATTCCATGTCTTTTGTTAGCACAGAGATAGTGAAGGGGGAGACCAAGCAAATTACCTTTCTGGTACTCACATCTTGAAGCCCAACTAACTCCTTAGTAGGCATGGGAAGAAAAGATGATTCACGTTGGACCATATAAAACTATCATTTTTGTAATAAAAAAATGAATGGTCAAATATTGACAAAAGTTGACACATAGTTCAACCTAGTATACAGAATATCTCCAAAGGAGGATGGTCTAGCCATTTTGCATTCACAAGGTGTTCCTGTCATCCTTCCTGACATCAATTATTAAAACTCTAGAGAAAAAGACAAGAGACTGGTATTTTGCTGTGAAGTCAAATTGACCCTTTCTTAAAGATTATAATCATGTTTTAAAAGGAAAGAAGTGTTCAAATTCCAAGATATCCCTCAACCAAGAGAACAGTTATTCTTCTTTCATAATTCAGTTTAGCATAACTGTCTAGAATCTCTTGTGGAAAGCATAGATTGCTGAATATAGAGCCATTTGCAGGATTATTTGCATTTAAGGAAGGGAGAAATATGTCAATAAAAGGGGAGCAGGTAAGATTTCCAGAATTATTTTTTAACAACAAAAGAAATTTCTGCATTATCAACATGAAATCTAAAATCTTTAATATTTTTTAACTCTGTGCAAATAATTATATTACCAACATTCTGGATCTATCACAATTTAACCAATTGCTGGATGTATAAGTTATTTCTAGTTGCTTTACATTGCCAATTGTTCAACAATTAATATTCATCAAATGAAAATGGTAGGGTTTGGCATATTTTGTGAAAAGGAAGTTTGACAGTGCTATAGTTTTAATGACAAAATTACCCGTGAAACTTAGAAATGGATGGAGCACTTATTCTGCTGGGTTGCTCGGTATCTCATAGGCAAGACATTATAGTCTCATAGGCAAGTCTCATAGGCAAGACAAGTCTATAGTACATATTCTGTATCCACTTTTTCATCAGTGGAAATGCTTCTGGCCTGCCAATTATAAATATTGATATAATGAACATTTACATAGCAATATAGATATCTCTTTTATTTAATTTCCTTGGAATTGCAAAATCATATAGCACTCCAATTTTTATTGTTTTAATGAAACTTCTTACTGTTTTCTGTAGTGGCTTCACTGATTTGCATTCCCACCAGGTGTGCACATGTATTTACTTTTCTTCACATCCTCACCAGCAGTTTTTACCTCTTATCATTTTGTAATAGCCATCATAACTCATGTGAGATATCTCATTGTGAATTTAATTTTTTTCCTGATGATTAGTGATGATGAGCATTCTCTCATGCACCTGTTGAACTGTATGTCTTCTTTGAAAAAAAATCACTTTGGTTCCTCTGTCTAATGTTTAATTGGACTATTTGACTTTTTCTTGTTAAACTTTATGTGTTCTTTTAATAAAGAACATGGATCTACCATGTGATACAATGATTCCATGTATAATCTACATTTAATTTACATGTTTATATGTTTTGGATACAATTAACAGTTTGCTATAGTTGAAATTTTTGATTAACTGTAATCACTGTAGCTATGTTAGGAGCAGAAAATTTTAGGGGCATAAGGAGTAGACCTCAATTTATATTAGTGTTACTAATTATTAGATCTCCTAAAAAAAAAGACAGTGCAATAAAGTGAGGCACTGATTTTGTTATTTCCTTATTTTTATTTTTATTTGTTATATATATATATTTACATCATTTTTGTACCATAGTTCTCCTGCCACTGTATCATCCATGACTAGTTACCAATTTCCCTTGTGTTCATCCCTCCCTTATTTTGCTCTTCCACTTTGCTGTGCACTTCAGTTCTATATCAGCTTGTTAGTTTTAACTATTTTTTGACCTTTTAGTTCCTCTCTATTCCACATACAAGTGAGATCATATAGCATTTATCTTTTTTCCTTCTGATTAATTTCAGCTATCATCATCCCTTCCAGCTCCATCCATGTTGTCCCAAAGGTATGAGTTTACCTTTTTTGATCACTGAATAATATTTCATTATATAAATATACCACAACTTTTCATCCATCATTTGTTTGGGGGCATTTGGATTGTTTCCATATCTTGGATTTTGTAAATAGTGCTACAATAAAAACATGGAGATAAAGGAACCCTCTTACACTGTTGGTGGGAATGAAAACTGGTCCACGTAGTATGGAAAGTGGTGTAGAGGTTCCTTAGAACATTAAACATGGACCTACCATATGATCCAGGGATTCCACTCCTGGGAATCTCCCCAAAGGAAACAAAAGCACTAATTAGAAAGGAAACTGCACTCCTGTGTTGATGGCTTTGTTATTTCTAACTGCAGCTTCCCAAGGGGATTGGGCCACGGAGTCTATGTTATACGGGGGTGGCTAATAAAATTGACAACCTCAGTGAGCAGGAGCAGGACTCCCAGTGGTTGACATTCCAAGTTTTCCCACGGGAACCAGAAAAGAACTGCTTCAGTTTTATGATAAAACTAATAAGATAAAGTTTATAATTGACTCAAAATATTAAAGCAGATAATATACTGACATGCATATGATTTGAAAATCTATAACTTTCACTGATTTAAAAGGGTAGGTTGTTACACTGTCAAACCTGAGCCTTTCTCTCCCCAGTACAATAATGAGGACAGCACATGCAAGTAGATTCAAGGACAACATAGAAGCTCCACTGGGTCCTTAGCAATCAATTATCTATATGTATTCAGGTACATATATTATATATATGATAGGTATATATGCAATATATTACATATATGTAATAATAACAACAGTATATAGTAAATAGTAATAATAGCGAACTTTTATGGTAATTACTAGTGCAACTAAAATTCTGTACAAAAAAAAATTAAGATATAATTCTTATGTGTATTGAAATAAGAGAATCTACAAAATTATTTTTAAAGTTACCAATAAAACTCCATTAGGATTTTTAGTAGTAACATTAAAATGTATTATATAAATAATATATAGCATATAAGGAAGAGTAAAAGGATCTAAAATAAAAACTGGAGAAGTCTGGGAAACGGAGAGGAGGCAAAGTTTTAATTGGTGGCTCCCTTGTTTTGTTTCATTTTTTCATGGTGAGAGAGGAAAGGAGCATGGGTAACAAGGGGAGAGTCAGAATGAGCAAAAATAAAGAAGCAGGAGATGGAATGTTAGGGAGTTAGTGAGTATATGGCCATTTGACTGGAAATAAAAGTCACTTTTTTTTTTCCTGCGGGGAGGTAAGTCTAACTCTAGTCTTAAAAGATTTGAAATGCTATTGGAGGTGATGTAACTTTTCTTCCAACAGTATATTAGTGAGAAAGACTAGTGAAGTGTTAGCTTGTTCCGGATCTGCTTGGTTTCTACAACTCTGAAAAGAAAGAGTACATGGGTATCTAGAAGAGAAAACAAGTGGGGAACAGAGACTCAGTTTTGGAGACTAGCTAGTTTATATCTCCAAAGAAAACAATAACTAAGTCATCTATGTTTCCAACCTTCAAAGACAAATAAAAGGTAGCTCTATTTAAGCATGTTAAAAATTCATCTGGACTTTCTGAGTTGTTCCTGTAGCTGGGTGCTTGGTAAGTGACCTGATAAAGTTAATAAAAACTTTGATTTTTTTTTTAACATTTTTCAGAAATGCAGTTCAGGAGAGCAACTGGTATCAAATGAGTAAGTCTTCATTAGTCCAGCCACACAAGAATGAAATACAAAGAACAGACAAAAGTTGGGCAATTTTAACTGAAGTCACTCATTTCCTCATTTTGAACCAGTAAATTGCTATTAGACATCTGGACTGATTAGTGCCATCTGTTGAAGGAAACAGGATTGCAGTAAAACAGAATAACCATCTTCACAATAACTAAAATTTATAAGCACTTTAAAAATTATGTATCACTTTCAGATAGATGATGTGATTTAAAGCTTTTAAGAATCAGAATGATCTTATCCTCACTGTACAGGTAAGGAGTTTTGGATGCCTGTAAAATAACCGTCATTAAGTGATTTCTCAAGAGTCATGAACCTGTCTTCTGATTTCTAATCCAGTGACCACAAAATTGTTTCCTCTTCCTTAGTGGCACAAAATGGTTAAGAGAACCAATATCTAGAAAAAACATTTACCCTGGCTCATCAAAGCTGTCCCTGAAAGTCCTGAAGACTTCATCACTGATTCTAAAACATTTCTAATCCCAAACCCCATGTAGATTAGTCCTCTGTCTTTTTCAACAGGAGATATTTAATTCCCTAAGGCATCTTTTGTATACAATGAATTAACATCTCTTATGAAAAAATAGTACTCCTTAGCCACCAACCTTGGGAGAACTAAGATTTACTTAAATACTTGTGCTTTATGGTTGGATAAGGATTCTGGTATTTTTCAAACACTTGGCCCTGAAGGACAGAAAGTCAATACTACATTTCCCTCCGCCCATTCTTTATCAAGGTTCGATAATAAATGTGCTGATAATGATAACGGTCATTTCTGAGAAGTTATTTCATACCAAGGTCTATAGTGAGTGCTTTGCACATATTACCTAATTTATTCCTCACAATATATTTGGGAGAAAGTATTACTACTACTATGCTAACAGATGAAAAATTTGAGTCTCAGAAAAATCAATTACTTTGTCCAAACTTACATGCAGAATAAAAAGTAAAACTGAAATTTAAAATGACGTTAGTTTCACTCTTTAGTCATCTCCTTCCCCACTACACCATGATGGATGGTGTGCTGACCATTTTTATTGTGTAGAAGGTGATAACCACTGTTTCAGAAAAAGAGCAGCTTTTTAAAAAAAATATTTATTTATATATAAATTTCACATCTTTGTGATCTCTAGGGTTCACCTCCCCCTCCCTGACCATTTCCACCCTGTTCCCACCTCCCCACCCCCCAGGTTGTATACTCTAATTTGGTTGTTGGCTTGCTTTGACTTTTCTTCATGGCTTTTTGTTTATCTTTCCCATGTCCCATATAATAGTGAAACCATTTGGTTTCTGTCTTTTTCTTTTTGATTTGTTTCTGCTAATATGATTTCTTCTAAGTCCATCCATGTTGTCATAAAATCATCCAATTTGTCATTTTTAATTGATGAGTAATATTCCATTGTGTATATATACCACATTTTTTTCATCCAGTCATCTGTTTTCAGAGAATTGCAAGCACAACAATGTGTGGACAACGAACTTGTCCCTATATTTGAATCAAACTGGAAATTTCAAAACAGTGTGACATCAGGAATTACGTAAGAATGGAATTGAAGGAATCTCAAGAGACCATATTATTTCATTCAAATAATATTCACTGGAATTCTGCTGTGTGCTAAATAATACGCTAGATGCTGAAGATTAAAAACTAACCAAAAAAAAATGATTTTGCAGAAAAAGATGTTTGAGCTGAGTCTTGAGGCACAAACAGGAATTTAACAGATAAACTTATGTGGAAATATCATCTGAAGAAAAGAAGACAAATGGTTGGGGGTACAAAATTACATTGGTTTGGAGGTTTGGAGAGTTGTTACTGTATCAACATGGCTAGTATATGGGATGAACACAAGGACAACAGAGATATAAGAACAGTGAGGCTGGTCACAGAGGACCTGATAAGTTATTTCTTGGGTGATGAAACATCACTGAAGTCAGGAAGGGCTACAGTACATAGGATTCCAATAGATAGGAAAACACAGGATGAGGAGCTAAGCTGAGTCAGCAGTATTAGAAGAAACAAGTCAACAAGGAGAGGTAATATGGGAGTCAAATCAACAGAACTGAACTTAATTAACCACAAAGTAGAGCAAGTAGGTTGACAGATGAACCAGGAAGATGACATACGTGTTCTTAGCCAGTGTTGGATGAGTGAAAGGCAGAAAGTGAAAAGTTAGAGCTCAGTTGGGAGCAGTTTGAAATGGTAGCATCTGGAAAAACCCTGGGGAACATTCTATAGACACGTAGATACTATAGACACGTAGATACTGGCGAGACTCAGTCAAGTGGTTCATCAAACCAGCTCTTAAATCCCCAACCCAAACAAAATCTGCTTATTTTTCTTACATTTTTCTTACAAGTAAATGATATTGACATTTTAATTTCTATTGCTTCATTCTTTCTGAGATGGGAGTTGATTTTCCCTCAATCACAAATAAACACACACAGGGATTATCTAACTCCATATATATATATATATGGTGATTCTAATCTTCAGCTTTTATTTCCTACACATCAGTTGCTTCTAATACAAGTACACAACAGACTATAGGAAATAATGATCATCTTATAGTAGGAACCTATTTACTCTTGTCATTTCATAACAGTTAGGTGGAACCTGGGGGGAAAGGTGGGGTTAGCAATAGTGTACCTTGTCGTGATGGGGAAAAAATGAGTTCTTAGTAGCACATGTTAGGAGACTTTCTTTGTAAATAAAAATTTGGCTTAAAAAGTTGTTTTTAAATGTTTAATTAGGCACAGGCCCTTAGGGTGCATTGTTACAGTAAAAACTATATGTTCATGTTTACTCCCTATAATTGCTTTGAATGGCAAATAGAGATTCACCACAAGATAAAATGAGGGGGGAAATTCTATTCTAAAGGTTAAAGAGTGCAGGCAGGGTGAAAATGAACTGATAAGTTTCATGTGTGTCTCTGACTAAGGCAAGAAAGGTGAGCAATAGAAATTTGTTAAAGGACATTCTAATCATGTTTAGGATAAAAGCCTGTTCAGCTAAGCAGTCACATCTGGCTTCCAGTGATATCAGTCTACATAATGGAAATAATAAGTTAAGGCAGTAAGATTGTTGGAGTCTCTTGTGAATATTAGACTTATTTCCTCAGTGAGTCAGACTTAGAATGTCAGAGAGATCAATTTATCTGAATACAATTAATAAGGTAATTAAGAAATAGAGACAGCTCAAGAGGATATTTCCTGATAATTAATTACCAGCTGGAAAGGATGAGGAACCTAGGAAACAGTGAATAAATAAGGATCAGCAGAGAATTTCTATCAATAAGATAGGGGCTATTATTCTCTAAGGCAGTCAGACTTAGAATCTGAAGGCCATCTGCTAAAAAATAAATAAATAAATAAGGATCAAATGAATCAGGGTTCTTTGGAGTTGGATATACTATAATTGTATGTCTTACAGAGCCCCAGGGAAAGAAAAAGAGGGAAAACAGTCACACAGGGAAAAGCACCTGGTATGGAGGGAGGAGCTATCTATTCTCACCTCTGCTGGAGAGATGAGTAGAACAAATTTCACTTCTAGCTGCTGTTTCTCCACTAGTAAAATGGCATGACTAGATTCCCTGCAGCTCTGAAATTTGAACAATAAGCACATTTTCTTAACAAAAACTCAGGTTAAAACAATGAGTAGTAGTTGTTGGTTGTAGATGTTGAGTATGTTCCAATAGGCATTGAAGGCTTAGATTTAAAAAAAAAAAAAAGTGAAAGAAAACTATAAAGCAGTCATTCCAATTACTTAAGTCATGCACCTGAAAACAAAAACAAGAATTTGTAGGGCTATGGTTTATTTCTCTTTGCTGCTACTGATACTTGTAATGAATAATTTACTTTTCAGGGTCTGGATACAAAATAATGCCCCCAAGTTATAAGAAACAGCATTAAGCATTCAACTCAAAGTTTAATCAACTAGAATGTTATCTTGGCGCATCAGACACTTCATGGTTAAATGAACTCTTCCTAAATGATAGTTACCAAATATGTCATGTACACAGAGAGAAGTGAGATCAACACAGACCTGCCTCCAAGGACTTAAGTTGAGCTCCAACACTTTCTCCAAAATGTTTCAATACCTCAGATGTAGGTGTACATTTCTAGGCAGGAGTTTGGTTACTCAATTTGACCCAGAAGCCAGGATCAATTTTCCTCAGACAGGAAAACAAAATGAGAAAGTCAAGCAGGAATTAGGGTGCTTAGACCCCCCCACATGCACACACAAAGAGAATGATAGATGGGAGGAATGACAGACACAGAAAGTTCCTTTCTCCTTGTAAAGCCACCATGATGGGTGAACACAATTCAAAGGGGACAAGTGGTTACTTGTGGATTGTCATCCAGACACTATAAATTCTACAAGATGTGGTGATGTTTATATTTCAAACAGCATGAGGAGTTTTAGAATAGGATATAAAGGTGTCATCTTCATCACCATTGGCAGCAGCAGTGTGGAAGCAAACTAGGAGACAAGGAAGTCAAAGAGCCTATCTTTTTCAAAGTCACTGTTCAATGCAGACCACAAGCATCAAGCCCATTCTTGCTGTCTCAAGAAAAGGCAGAGGTGGCTACTTTGTTGGTGGAAGGGAAGGCCAGAAATGACTCAATGCTATCCCTTTGCCAAAGGTCTTTGATAAGGGCTCACTCTTTTTTTGAAGCATCTGGACCATGGTAGAACTGAGAATGAACACTAAGGTCAGTTTTCAAAGGACAAAATGAGTCTTTGACATCAGGCTACTTGCAAACCAAGTGTGTGTAGAGAATGACTTGAGCTGAGAGGAATAAACACTGACTCTGAGATAGGAGATGCTCTGTCCACGTCCTGGAAAATGACCATAGCAGCTTTACCATCTGGCAAGACTATCTCTCCCAAACAACACAGCCTGCTAGACTTTGTGGCACCCTCAGGGCCAACCATGGGAACCCCAAAATCTTGCTGAAGATACATTTCCCAGCCTGGAGGTCCCAGTTGCATCTTTTTTTCCCAAGCAAAGCATTAGGTCTCCTTTGAGCAGTGAAGTCAATTCCAGGAAGAAATACCTCAATAAAATAGGGCAGAGAGCTGTCCTCTGACTCCAAGGGACCATATTCTTTCAGGTCCTCACAAGAGAGCATAAAGATTAATTTGGGAACTGATGACTTGAAAGGACTGCATTTTGTGATTAATTATTTAAAATCCATGTGTTTAACATAAGACATCTGAATAGGTAATCATATGGTACTTAGTTGGTACTTTTACTTCTTTAATTCAGAAAGAAGTTTTTTCAGAGTGGTGAGATGTTATATGATGGCAGTACTTCGATATAATCATAATTGACTTGAAATCATTTAGAAGAGCAGCCGTGATCAATATAATGAAATATACTCTCCAGAAGAGTTCTATGTCATACTTACATTTTTCACTGTGGCTCAAGTGTTTATTGTTGTGGACATAGTAGCAAGTTAAGAATTAGAATCTACACTCTAACTCAAAACACTAGCCACTTACATGATCGTGGGCAATTTACTTCTGTGAGACTCATTTTTCTTACCTATAAAATTAGGGCACTGTGACCTAAAAATTTCCTTCCAGTGCAATTATTGACTCCTTAATCTTGAACTGAGATTATAAGAAAGCTCATTTGGAAGGGAAGAAAGGTCCAGCCTGCTGAGAAATCACAAGACCTGGAAAGTTTTTATCAATTATTCCCCCGTCATTCCTCTGTATGACACTGAGCATAAGAAGGAATAATGTTATTGTGGAAGAATTTACAACATTGTTTTGTTAGTTTACAGATGTTAATTAGTGAATGGTTATCTATAGAGGCCATTCCCAGTCCTTCCCCAGGAGAGATTGGACAATATCTAGGGACATTTTTGGTTGTCACATTGAGTTTGGGTGGGGATATGAGGCAGAGATATTACTAGCATTTGTGGGTAGAGGGCAGGGCTGGTGTTAAATTTCCTATGATTCACTGCACAGCTCTTAACATAAAGTATTATCTGCCTCCAAATATCTCTGATGTTGGGGCAGAACTCTACGCATGAAATGTCTAGTCAGAAACCTGAGTGATAAGACTGGGCAGTAACCCTTTCACCTTTACCAGGCATGAGCCTGTAAAGATTTTGGCTTACTACTGCCAGGTCTTCTAAATCCTCCAAGCCATAAATCTAGACATTTATACCTAGATTTACTCACTTGTTTTTTAAATTCCAGTGACAACCAATTCAATTCTTTCACAATGTTAAACTTCCCTGGGTAGGAGAAAGAGGAGGTCAGATTCAGGTTACAGACTACCAGTTTATTAATCTCCGCATTAAATCTTAGATGACAAAAACCACCTGCATTCCCTTAGCCTTCCAGAGGAAGTGTTCAAAAGAAATACAGTCACCCAAAGTATTGTGTAATGCTACATGATAAATCTAAACAGAGAGGGGTTTTTTTGGGGGGAGTGGGGAGAGCAACTGGAGGTAATGGGGGTAAGAGACAACTCAAATTGCATAACTATAAGAAACAAATAGTGAATGACTGGGACCAGTACATTAAACTTGTAGATTCTTCCTATTTCTTGAATTTAGCCTATGCTAAGATTTTGCATTAACACAAATTTAATTTTCTCTTCCTTCAAGTCAGATTTAATCTTGATACCCCATACCAGGTCTGCTACCCTTTAACAAGCTGTCTTAGCCTCAACTTCTTTAATGCTGTCACTTGCAAAGTTCTAGAACCGCAGAAAAGTAATAGGACTGAAACTTCCTGCTCTACCAGGGTATGGGAATCCGGAGATTACAGAAACTTTTTGTAGTTTGCCAAACCCAAAAGGATCTGTGACATGGCTAGAATAGATAAAAGGAGTTGACATCTACTCACATATGAGACAGCTCCTCACTTGTATCACAAATAAAAAACATCTTTGCTAAGCCTGAGTTCTCTCTGTGTGAATGGAACCTTCTGATGGCTTTGTCCTGGCTTCAACCCTCTGACTTAGTTACCAGACAATTGCACTTTTGGATCAGTTGGCATTTATTTTCTTAAGTGACTAAATACCAATCCAATGATTCAGTTTCCTATTGTGTAATTTCATCTGCAAAGTTCTAGAACCCAAAGGTGTCAGTGGTCTACTAGTCACTTCACAGGAAACGTTTAACACTGTGTTAGTTTTTCTAAGCCACTTTAAGCTCCTTTCACATTGCTATCATATCTGCTGTGACTGTGATACAAAGAACATCCCATAAAGTCAGTAGGTGTGGTCTCCTTATATGATTTCATCGATGACATACCAACTGCTATTCACATAACAACCTGTGAGGTGAAGAGAGGAGCACAGACTTTGGAGACCATTGCCCAGGTTCAAGTCCTGACCTTGTATCAACAGCACAAGTTGGGACACATAATTCTTTTCTCTGTACCTCAATGTTATCATTGAAAAATGATACGAGGTCATAGTATGTAGCTCGCAGAGTTGTCAAGAGGCTTAAGTGAGTGAATACATGGGTAAAGAACTTGGAAAATAGCCTGGTACAAGTAAGCACCATAGCATTACCTATCAACAACATCATTTCTCAGCTGAGGAAATAAAGGACCCAGGCAGCCTGGACTACAGGGTACAGGCTTTTAACTCACTGGTGAAACCAAGAAACAAATTGTCAAATGACTTACCCATCACTCAAGGCAGAAATGGGTATTTGAAATCTAGGTCTCCTGTTTATGGATATAGTGTCTGCCCACCTCCCACTGAGGCCCTTGGGATTGGTCCAGGATAAGTGTGAGGACAGCAGTGAATACACTGATCAAATAGGCATTGGACTCTTCTTACTTTGATCAGAACTAGGAATGTCTTAGAAAGTGCTGAAGAACAAAAAGACTATAACCCTCTGGAACCAAGAAGAGCATGATTGAGAATAGAATCAATCAATTCAGAAACAGTTCCTGTAAACTCATTGAGCAATTAATACCTTTATGTTACCTGATACATGTGTTCCACCCATCAGCAAAGAGGTACTAGCTCTCCCCCTACCCCACTCTCCCACTGTAATATAACCAGTCCCCATCACCAGCTGTCATACAAGCCTCAGGCTCTTTGCTGATCTTTACTGTTTTAGCAGTTATACAGACAAACCAGGTAAGGGCAGAGCCAGGGATGCTAGGAGGCAGGTGAGAACCACTACACTCCGGGAATATTCATACTCTTTATTTGTCTGTCTCTGGCATTCTCTCTGTGCTCACTGTCTCATGCTTATGTTCCCTGCATCCCTTTATCCCCTCTCTCCTAGGCTCAGGTGTGCACACTTATACCCACTGTGTGCACATACCCACTGTGATACACAATCCCCAGGTACTGCTTATGCAGGCTAATGGAAAAAGACTGACTAGCACACTTACCCGACACCCACCCAGTGAGATACTTGTGCTTAACCACACATACTAAGTTGGTTTTTAGGTCAAAATAATGCCCTCTCCTGTGCTGGAGTTTTCAAAAACACAGAGAGTTGCTGGGTATCCAGAAATTGATCTCTTCATTATCAGATGAGCCAGCTTGGGGGGGAGGGGGGTTACCTTCCTATAGGAAGGTTAACTGGCAAGAAAATGAATCAGCAACTTATAGTTATGAATATATTTTGCCCCTGACTAAAAATTGCTGTATTTTTTTTTTAAGTTCAAATGCCTAGATCTTTTACTGCTGAAAATGTCAAGCCACTGAGCTATTATCATAATAACTGACCATGCCACGATGGCATTTCTTGGTTCATTTTCTGTTGTTATGTGGTCAGCATTATGGATTCTGAATATATTTGAGCTATTGCTAATCTGCTTTCCAACACGCGGCATTATTGGCTCCACAGGAAGCATTGGCTTTGTAGGTTGTGAATATATATTATGAATAATATCAGGGGCAAATATTACCAAATGTTTATATGTGCTCTTTGCTCCCTAATAAAACTCGTGTAAGGTTCTCCAAGGGGCCTGCCTCAGCTAACCTAGGAATTCACTGTCTATTAAGGTAATATATAAACATGACAAATCCGGGCTTCTCTGACTGTTGCTGCATTCAGTAGGATGTGATGGTTTTTAGAAGTGGTTTGTTTAAAAGCTTCACACTGCCTTGGAAGAAGAGTTCATGTAATAGGACTAAATAATTATTATAATCATCATACATATTCATTATATAAATTCATTCTTCAAGTAGACCCAGAATAAAACACGCTACATTTTCATTCTAAAGTAGGACAACACCTTTCTAATGACAGTATGCCTCACTCTCAACTTAGTCCTTTCCTTAGGCACCAAACACATAAATAGATGATCTTTTGAGATCACCTATGTTGGCCATTTTTCATTCAACAATATCTAAACATCTTGCACATAATATTTAAGAAAACAGATGACGTATTTAAGAAGATCCAAAAAACCTAGAAACATCTTTGCTTGATAATTAAGTTAGATAAACATCACTAATTAATAATTGCAAGGTCATGGAAACAACCTAAATGCCCCAAAACAGAGGACTGGATGAAAAAAATGTGGTATATATACACGATGGAATATTACTCATCAATTAAAAATGACAAATTTGACAACTTCATAACAACATGTATGTATTTAGAAGAAATCATATTAGCAGAAACAACCCATAAAGAAAAAGGCAGAAACCAAATGGTTTCACTAATGTATGGAATATAGTGAAAAAATAAATAAATAAATAAAAGCCTTGAGGAAAGTCAAAACAAGCTAAGCACCAAAATGAAGCGCAAAACTATGAACAGGAGGGAAAGGGGGGGGGAAGAGAGGGGAGGGGGAGGGCAAACCCTTGAGATTACAAAGTTGTGAAATTTATATATAAATAAAGAAAAATAAATAAATAAATAAATAAATAAATAAATAACATCACTAATTACAGCACATATAACCCAGGTGCAGTGTTATTTAATCTTTCCTCACAAGGGATTAGTAAAGTCTCTTGGTCCTTGGTGGTTTAGGTCCAATGTCAGTCCCCTTCTTACATCATTCACCTCTGGGATTCAGGATTCCACTCTCTGGGGGATTTTTCTGCACTGTACCAGGCTTTGTCTAGGCCTCTGGAAACTTTCTTTGATACAGCAAATCTGACTGCCCATTATTTCAGTCTGAACTTTAACACTTTGAAGTAGACATATGGACTTACCTCACACTGACAGTTTTGCTACTTTATGATGTTTTGTCAGACTCCAGTCCTGGGTTTGCACATTTTCTGGTGGCTAATTAGCCCTTCACTTAGGGCTCAGACACAACTCACAATCCTTCTCAGTTGAACTGCAAAACTTTTCTTGAATTCTGGAGAATTATGAGCAATCAAATAGTAGAAAAGATGTTAACAAATGAAAGAAAATAGGCAAACTTTGTTGAAACACTTCTTTGATTAAATAATCATCAGGTCAGATGACTTACGGTTTGAACTTCTTACTATGGTTATCTAGTAATATGCTACAAAATGATCTAAAACATGCCCGCTTAAAAAGATAAGAGCTTTATTCTATTTTCAGAGGCCATGGATCAAAAATTCAGGTAGTGGCAATGCTGTATGTGCTGGATGTGTTCCATGTGGCACTGAAGGAATTCACTCAGTGATATTCAGCTCTTAGGTGGATCTGGAGGGTCAACAATAGCTCCACTATCCTATGATTTGATGAAGATGGTTTCTATTTCTCACAAATGGGTTCTCCAGAATGGTGGTATCAGATAAGTTGATTTCTTAATATAGAGCCTCACAACTCCCAACAGGTATGGTCTTAACACAGGAAGTGGATATGAAGAAACTCTTACGGCCTATATTCAGATACTGGCAAGATGCTATTGGTCAAAGCCGTTAATCTATTGGCTTATCACTCTATTATTCTGTTGATAAAAGCAGTTACAGAGAACATGAACATTCTAAGGATAGGCAATAGAACTCTCCACTCAATGAAATGAGCAGCATAGAAAATACAGCTCTCTTTTACTTACGTGGTTATAGACCTTTTACATGGCCCTACTGGCTACAAGGTTAGTGACTTCATCATTTCCATTTCTCTTCCTGATTTCAGTTTTCTTCCTGGTCTTTCACGTACACTGGCCAAGACAATTATCCACCAAAAATGGCCTATATTCATCAGCCTAGGGGAATAATAGCCTCACATTATCCATTACATATTTCTGAACTGACTCCCAAGACCACTAACTATCCCCTATCAGTCATTCTACTGAAATTGAATGTAAAGAGGTTCACTGTAGTTCGATTTGCCAGATAAGCAAATGTAAATTTCACATAAATAACTTTAAAGTGTATCTCAAATATTGCATGGAATATGCTCATACTGAACAATTATTTGGTTAGTTCCACAATCCTAGTATTTACCTGACCTGACATGTATTTTGATATATATCAAAGTACAGTACAGATACGATACACATAATTCTCTCCATTTTTTTACCTTTCTTTCCCATTATATGTATATGAACATATTGATTGAGAGTGATGAGGAATCCAGTTCTTTTAGAAATTAATGAAATCTTACAATGACTGCTTTGCCAAACTATACATGAATGACTTTTACTATATAAGAATTTCTGTTTAACTGCTGCTTCTATCATTATAACTCTCTGTATATAAATATGGGCATATATTTATATATAATTATATACTTATATATAATATATAATTGAAAAATTTAAAGAGTTGAAAATTATTTATTGTGTATGTACCATGTGTTAAAATCAATCATGATTAACATGTACCTCTGAACTGGGAGGAGTTCAGAGTCTAGAAAGGATACAGAGATGAACAGATAATCACAAGGCAATGTGAAATGTCTTCAAACAAAGCAGGAACAGAGTTCAGTGGGTATAACTAACAGGATTCAGGGGACCTGGCCTCACAAAGCAGGTGATATTTGATCTGATCTTGAAGGACAAGTAGGTAATTCCCAGGCAGAGGAGAGTGAAGATATTCCCTGCAGTAATAAAAGGAGGAAAAACAGAAGGAGTGGAAGAGAAGGAAGGGGAGGAGGAAAAAGGGGAGGAAGAGGAGAAGAGGAGAGAGAAGGAGGAGAGGAGAAGGAAGTAGTAGTCACTAAAGAGATTCCATGATTGTATAGTAGGAAAGGTTCTGGTCTAGTAAAATCTTGAAAGCAGGGACTCAAGCTCCATTCTCAGTCTTACTCATATTACAACTATGTAAGACAGGTGATGGAGGACTTCAATCCACATCAAAATTTAATAGTGGCAAGAAGAGTAACAAGAGAAATCACAGGGCCCAAAAAACAATCAAGGTCAATTTCTGGTAGAATGACAAGTAAATTTTGCTGTAGCTTTAACAATTTTTATTCCCCTCTCACTGTGGAGGAAGCTAATTTTCTATGTAAGAGTGGCTTGGAAGGCTACAGAAAATAGCTGGCTACTTTTCAATCTGGAGGATGATGAGCAGGTAAATGCTAGGCAGGTAAATACTATGTAAAAATAAGGGACAAAAAGCCTCTAATGGTTCTGCTCCAAAGCCTTTGATAGCAGTGACCCAACTTGGGTAGAAAGCAAAGATTCTGCACCTGCTGAAGCCAAGCAGAGTTATAATTTATGACTGGTGTCTGGCCAGTGCTGCAATACTGGTATGAGAACATGGTGAAGAGTCAAAGTTCAAGGCTAACAAAGCAGCAGAAACCATCTTTCTCATACCTGGCATGCCTTTGGTTATTTGATGTGTCTCTTGTAAATGATTTTTATGAACTTAACTATTAAAACTTGAAAGACAGGAGAGATATCAGTATACAACTATTACAATGGCTCAAATGTAAATATATATATATGACAATACCAGATATTGCTGAAGATGCAAAATACTCTTCTGTGTTGCTGAGGAGAACTCTACTTTAGAGAAATGTTTCATTGTTTTTTTTATAAATTTACTTGTTATAAGTACCTTAGAGACGTGAAACCCTCTTTTCACACACACACACACACACACAAACCTGGTATGACTACATAGATATACTTTACTCAGAAATGCCAATGCACAAGCCAAACCAAAATATCTACCAACTGGTGGGCAAATAAATTATGTTCTATCCACATAAGAATTAAAAGGAGAGAACTGGAGAGATAGATAATAAGAGAAGTTTCAAAAACATCATACCAAGAGAAAAAGTCACCCAAAAATGATATATTCACCTATACAATATGGGAAATGGAAAATCTACAGAAAGAGAAATCAGATTAGTCATTGCTGATAACTAGAAATGGGGGGAGGGAATTTTCTTCAAAGTGCCATGAGAAATTATCCCATATATTTATATTGGTGGTAGCTATATCACTAGATAAATTTGTCAAAAATTCACTGATACTTTCGTACCATTTGTCTATTTTGGGGCATTTGAGTTGCTTCCATATCCTGGCTAATGTAAATAGTGCTGCAATAAACATCCATTTACAGGTGTCTTTTTAGATCAGAGTGTTTGTAAGCTTTGGGTAGATTCCTAGAAGTGGGATTGCTGGATTGAATGCGAGTTCCATTTTCAATAGTTTAAGGGTTCTCAACATAGCTTTCCATAGTGGCTAGACCAGTTTGCATTTCCATTAACAGTGTAAAAGTATCCCTCTCTCTCTGGAGAAATAAGCCAGAAAGAAAAAGAGAAATACTCAATGGTCTCACTTATATGAGGCACAAATGGAAAATAATCTAACAGACAAGAAAATTTAAAACTAATATTTAGCAAAATTGAAGCTTTCAGCATGAGAGGGGGAGTGGGAAAATCGGGGGTGGGATGGACACAAAAAACTAATGGGCTAATCTTATCACTCAAAAGACACAAATTGCAGATAGGATTAAAAGACAGAACCCAACATTCTGCTGACTCCAAGAAACACATCTGATCCCAAAAGATAAACATAGATTGAAGGTGAAAGGATGGAAAACAATTCTACAAGCAAATGGGCCCCCCAAAAAGGCAGGGGTAGCCATTTTTATAGCAGACAAAGCAGATTTCAAAATTTAAAAAAAGTGACAAAGGATAAATATCACTACCTAATGCTTTTAGGGTCATGCCATCAAAGGACATAAAAATTATCAACATATACTCTCCAAATGAGGGTGCAGCATGATTCATAAGACAGCTACTAAGAGAACTGAAAACAAATATTAGAGAAAACACATATATGGTAGGAGACTTTAACACCCTCCTGTCAACAAAGGACAGATCAAAAAAAAAAAAAAAATACACCTTCTTCTCAAATGCACATGGATCATTCTCAAAAATTGACTACATACTAGGCAAACTTGAATAAATACAAAAAGATTAAAATAATACCAACTTTCTTCTCAGATCATAAAGATATCAAACTAGAAATCAACAATGAAATGAAGGCAAGAAGAGCACCCAACACTTGAAAACTGAGCAACATGCTACTAAATAAAGAACAGGTAATTGAAGAAATAAAGAAATTAAAACCTACTTTGAAACAAACGACCAAGAAGACACAGTTCCAAAATGTCTGGACACAGCAAAAGCATATATAAGAGGAAGGTTCATGGCAATACGGGCCGTATCAAAAAGCAAGAAAATAACCAAAGAAATAACTTTATCTACCAAATCAAAAAAATTAGAAAAAGAGCAACAAAAAAATCCAAAACCCAGCAGAAAGCAAGAAATAATAAATATAAAAGAAGAAATAAATAACCTAGAAACCAAAAAGACTATCCAGAAGATCAACAAAATGAAAAAGCTGGTTCTTTGAAAAAAATAAAAAAACTGATAACTCGCAATGGAAAGAAGAGAGAAAATTCAAATATAGAGGATCATAGATGAGAGAGGAGAAATTACAAAAGAATCCAAAATATAATAAGAGATTAACAACTATATGGAAATAAATACAACAACCTGGATGAGATGGACAGATTCTTAGAAAGATACAACTATCCAAAATTGAACAAAGAAGATATAGAGAACTTAAATAAACCAACTACAAGCAGTGAAATAGAAGCAGTCATAAAACTCAACCTATAAACAAGAGCCCAGGACCAGATGGTTTTATAGATAAATTCTACCAGACATTCAAAGATGAAATAATGCCTGCACTACTAAAACTTTTCCAAAATTTTTAAGAAGAAAACTGCCAAACACATTCTTGAAGCAAGCATCACAGTCATAACAAAACCAAATAAGGACAGCACCAAGAAAGAAAACTATAGACCAATTTCCTTAATGAACACGGATGCAAAATTTTTAACAAAATTCTGACAAATTGAATCTAATGGTGCATAAAAACCATTAGTCACCATGACCAAGGGGTACAAGGATGGTTCAACATCTGGAAATCAATTAACATAATACATCACATCAATAAAGAGAAAAGCAAAAACACATTATCATATCAACAGATACAGAGAAAGCATTCAACAAAGTCTAGCAACCATTCATGATAAAAGCCCTTGAAAAATTGGGGATTAAAGGAACATACCTCAGCATAATAAAAGCCATCTATGACAAGTCTATGGCAAACATCATCCTAAATGGGGAAAATCTAAAATCATTCCAATTAAGATATGGAACAAGGCAAGGATGCCCACTCTCCCCACTTTTTAACATTGTACTGGAAGATTTAGCTAGGGCAATAAGGCAAGAGAAAGATATAAAAGGGATACAAATAGGAAAAGAGGAACTGAAGCTATCATTATATGCAGATGACATGATTCTCTAGATAGAGAACCCTCAAAAAGATCCTCAGAAAAACTACTTGAAATAATAAACCAGTTCAGTAAGGTAGCCATATACAAAATCAACACACAGAATTCTGTAGCTTTCCTATAAGCAAAAAGCCAAATAGAAGAAGAAATCAGAAAAACCACCCCTTTTACCATTGCACCAAAAAAAATTAAATACATGGGAATAAACCCAACAAAACACGTGAAAGAACTATACAAAGGGAACTTTAAAATGCTGCTAAAATTGATAGAAGACATAAGGAAATGGAAAGATACTCCTTGCTCATGGATTGGAAGAATACATCATCAAAATGACCATCCTACCAAAAGCAATCTACAGATTCAATGAAATCCTGATAAAAATCCCAATGATACATTTTAAAGAGATAGAACAAAAATTACAGAAATTCATATGGAATAACAAAAGACCTCAATATCAAAAAAACTCCTGACCAGAAAAAAGGAGAATGGAGGTATTATAATGCCAGACTTCAAACTATACTACAAAGCCATAGTAATTAAAAAAGCTTGGTATTGGTACAAAAACAGGCAATAAGATCAATGGAACAGAACTGAGTGCCCTGAAATAAAACCATACATATATATGTCAGCTAATCTTCAACAAAGGAGTGAAAAACTTACACTGGAACAAGGACAGCCTCTTCAATAAACGGTGCTGGGAAAACTGGTACAAAACATGCAAAAAAATGGACCAACATAGCACCCTCACACCATGTTTGAAATCAACTCAAATTGGATAAAAGACTTGGATGTAAGACCAGAAACCAATATACATAGAAGAAAATGTGGGCAAAAGCCTCCATGAGTTACAATCCAGAAATTAATTTCTGGATATATCTATAGCAGATAAAAAATGAAGGAAAACATAAACAGCTGTGACTACATCAAACTAAAAAGCTTCTGTACAGCAAAAGAGACAACAGAGAAAACAAAAAGAAGTCCAACCGAGTGGGAAAAAAATTTTGCCCTCCATAAAAGTTATAAGGATCTGATAACAAAGATATACAAAGAACTCACACAACTTAACAAAAACAAAGTGATAAACCCAGTTAAAAAATGGGGAGAAGAATTAAAAAGATACTTCTCCAAAGAGGAAATACAAATGGCCAACAGACACGTGAAAAAATGTTCAATGTCACTAGCAATCAGGGAAATGCAAATCAAAACCACAATGAGATACCACCTTACACCAGTAAGAATGGCCCACATGTAAAAAACGGGCAACAACAAGTGCTGGTGAGGATGTGGAGAGAAGGGAACTCTTTTACACTGCTGGTGGGAATGTAAACTTTATGGAAAGCTGTGTGGAGGGTCCTCAAATTAATGAAAATGGAACTACCATTTGACCCAGCAATTGCTCTCTTGGGAATCTACACAAACAAGATTTCATGCTTGTACAAAGGGATACCTGTGCTCAGATGTTTATTGCAGCACTATTTATATTATTTTTTCTAATTTATTTATATATGAATTTCACATCATTGTAATCCCAGGATTTACCCCCCTCAACCTCCCCACCATTCCCACCCTTTCCCTCCTGCCCAAAGTTGTGTGCTTCAGTTTGGTACTGAGCTTGTTTTGACTTTTCCTCAAGGCTTTTGCTTATTTTTTCAATATATCCCATATATTAGTGAAACCATTTGGTTCTGTCTTTTTCTTTTTGACTGTTTCTGCTAATATGATTTCTTCTAAGTACATCCATGTTGTCATAAAATCATCAAATTTGTCGTTTTTAATTGATGAATAATACTCCATCGTGTACATATACCACATTTTTTTGTCATCCAGTCCTCTAAGAATGCAGCACTATTTATAATTGCAAGGATGTGGAAGCAACCAAAAAGTCCCAAAACAGATGATTGGATGAAAAAGACGTGGTATATATACACAATGGAATATTACTCATCAATCAAAAATAAAAAATTTGATGACATGGACGGACTTAGAAATCATATTTGCTAGAAACACGTCAAAAAGAAAAAGATAGAAATCAAATGGTTTCACTATTATATGAGAAATGGAAAAGATAAACAAAAAGTCATGAAGAAAAGTCAAAACAAGCTAACAACCAAATTAAAGTATACAATTTGGGGGCAGAGGGAGTTGGGACTGGGTGGGAACAGTCAGAGAGAGTGGCGGGGGCTGAACCCCAGAGATCACAAGATGTGAAATTTATATATAAATAAATTATTTAATTATAAAAACAGGTACCAGCAAGTGCTGGGGTGGGTGCAGAGAGAAAGCAACACTCTTACACTGCTGGTGGGAATGTAAACTGGTCCAGCCACTATGAAAAGCAGTGTGGGGAACCCTCAAACTAATGAAAATGGAATTACCATTTTACCCAGCAATCGATCTTCTGGGAATCTACCCAAAGGAGACTGCAGTGTGGGTACAAAAAGACACCTGTTCTGGGATGTTTACTGCAGCATTATTTATAAACTGCAAGAACATGGAAACATCCCATATGTTCCAAAACAGATGATTGGATGAAAAGTTGTGGTATATATACACAATGGAATATTACTCATCAATTAAAAATAACAAATTTGATGAATCTATGATAACATGGATGTACCTAGAAGCAATCATATTAGCAGAAACAAGTCAGAAAGTAAAAAGTCAGAAACCAAATCGTTTCACTAATATATGGACAACCTAATGAAAGTACACTCACTACTGGAGGGGGATGGACCAGTTGGAGCAGCCAGGGAGGGGAGGTAGTGTATGACTCCCAGGGATTACAAG
Organism: Uropsilus gracilis; assembly: GCA_004024945.1. Classification (NCBI taxonomy): domain Eukaryota; kingdom Metazoa; phylum Chordata; class Mammalia; order Eulipotyphla; family Talpidae; genus Uropsilus; species Uropsilus gracilis. Next base: position 63,365 of record PVHY01007451.1, read on the forward strand.
ATGTGAAATATATATTATTTATATAATAAAAAATCACTTCTCAGGAAAAAAAATCACTGATCTGATCGCTACACCTAAAAAGAGTAAATTTTAATATACGTAAGTAATATCTTAAGACACTACAAATTAACTTTCATGCCCAAAACTGGAAAAAAAAAACTGTTTAAGTTGAAGATGTATTATCTTGGTTTTTCTTTGAATACTGATTTGGTCGTTTCTAGCTATGAAAGTTTTTGACCCTTTGTTAGTCTTCTGTTGATGATCAAGTATGTCCTATAGACCATGTTCAATACTAGATGTGAAGGTCTATTAGTTTTATCTAGCTAATCTGGGGCGTGTCAATCTCTAGACTGTGATAACCATCTTAAATAATGAACAAACTTCTCCCCTGTATAGCTAGAGGTCCCAATGATACACCATCTTTGAAAGGATTGAGGATATAACCACTTAGGGAATTCTGTTTTAGGTTTAGATGAGGAAATCTGATGATACATCTGGCTTTTATAGATTAATTCATCAAAAGTAAAACCACCTGGGATATTAACAAGGTGGTGGCTAAAAAAATGTGAAAGCCAAAGGGAAAATGTGGAGAGGTTTCTCTTACTTTTGTTCTTGTAGAATGTGGACCATGATAAATCTCAGACCATAAAATCAAGACCTATTCAGTAGAGTAGTGGGTTTTCTCTAAACAAATAGGTTTCTTATGTTTATTGCATTGAGATTTCTGATGTAGGGATATAAAATTCTTGAGATATTCCCTCAGTAGCCTAGACAGGGCTTCTTTAATGAAGAGCTAATTTAAGTCACTAACACACTGGTCAAAGGGGCAGGAAAAAAACCAATCAGGTCTTGAGAAAGACAACAAAGGATTAACTCTTAGACTAATTTTCTACAGTGACATCTGAAACTTTCCAGAAGATATCTGGCTCTAAGTTTACGACCTTCCAGTGAGAGGCAGTGAGAAAATTAACCATAAAACCCTTGGAGCATTAAAATCACAAAGCAAAAAGAAATTTTTTTAATTTTCAGATTGAAGCATTATTGATTCACATCTTGCCAGTGTTTTGACAGTAGAGGAATCCCCTCAGGTGTGACCATCATAGCTCTCCCACCTCGGAAGCACCCATAGTCCTTCACCACAGTTATTCATGCTCTTTCCAGACTCTGTTTTCCCCCTCCCTCTTCTTCTTTGGATGCCTCAGTTCTGTGGTTAACTTTCAAGGGGTGGTTTTAAGTTTATCTGATCCTTTATCTAATTCCTCTATATTCCACATATAATTGACACCATTGGGATTTTATCTTTCTCCTTCTGGCTTACTTAGCATAAATCCCTTCCAGCTCCATCCATGTTTCTGCAAATGATATAAAATTATTTTTGATGAATAAGTAGTATTCGGTCATGTACATGTACCACATCTTCTTGATCCAGTCTCAGTCTTACATAGGCACATGTCTAGTTAAAGCACATGGGGTGAATATACCTGGAGACTACCAGCAATAACTCTTATTTCGCCCAAATGTCTTTCCCACTGGGCTTGTTAGGGGTGCTTGATGAAGTGCACATGCTCCAAAAAAGCAGTGACAGTGTGTGGTGGTGCAGGGCACAGGTTAGCTGCCAAGAGATCACGCAAACTGGACAGGTGCAAGGACAGCTTTCCCCAAAAGGAGATCATCTTGATGTTTCCGGGTTCTGTCATCTCCCAACTATTTCAATTAGCTACTGGAACTATGATTAACCACTTTGAAGTGACTTTATTAGTACATTTCCATTGTTTTCACTGTCTTCTCTTATGGGACCAAGTTGATTTTGATGCCTGATAATAAGTGAATTAACAAATTTACAAAGCTTTCTATAAACAAACAATTCCTTTGCTCTGCCTGAGTTTTTAGCAGACATGTACATACAAACACCTAATTTTGGGTCCTAAGATATTTGCATTTATCATTTAAATTTTATCCTTCACTGAAACAAAAGTAGCCAGTACTATACTTCTATCCATCTGTTTTAATTTAAAATTTTGAAAATCCTTGAAATCCATTTACAGATCAAAGTTCCTCATCACTCTACCCAGAACCAGTAGTTTGCAGGAGTCCGTGTATCTGAGGTACATTTCGATTTGTCCGGAGACGTTAGAAAATGACACTAAGATTCATAAGTCTCAGAATCAATAGCAACGGCTAATTTTTGCCACATGCCAGTTATTTTACTTGTACTAATTCATTTGACTTCACAACAATCCACAGAAGTAGAACAATTACTTTAATGATGAGAAATGAAGTCATCCATCCTTCCAGCATCCATAGTCATGTCACAGCCCAGTGGAACAATTGCTATAGACTTATCCCTGTGTTAGACAAGAAACAAAGACAGCCAAAGAGTAATTTGAAACAAAGATAAATTTACTGCATTGCCTGGCAAAGGAGGACTGCATTAGTCAGGTACAAGCAGTTCTTACCAAGCAGCAACTGCAAGGACTAAATTTAGAGCCAAGAGAGGGGAAAGGCAAAATTCTGAGCCCAGGTCTCTGCCCTGTGGATTGTTTCCATCCCTTCTTTGCAGATAGTTTCTTGCAAGCTTGATGTCACCGCCAGACTAGCATGAGTTGTGAAAGAGGGCAGTAGATCTAGAATTGCTCAGCAAGCACTCTGACACATATGCTGGAAAGGAAAGAAGATTTCTATTTCATTTTGCCAGCTACCAGGTGGGGATGCATCTGTGCCCGGTGAGGGCACTAGAAGCTGGCTTGGGGAAATGCATGTGAAGTAGATGCTTTTTCATCTCTCTGTTCTCTGAAGGAACAAGTTTCTTTACTATACAGGGGATGAACCAGTAATTTCTAGCTTTCTCACAAGCTTTATGTTTGGAAATATTCTGCACACATTGTTTCCCAGACTGAGATGACAGGCAGAGTCTGAGAAGAAAGGTTTTATTTCATCTACTAGGATTTTGAGAATTTGAAGACCAGGCCAGGCATTGCCATACCATTTCAAGAAAAAGGGGAAAACAGACAAAAAATTTAAAAAATAAGATAACATTAGTTCATCTTTGGGTCTTTTATCAACAGCAAAGAATACCTTTATCAATTCCACTGCTCCAGATTATCTTCCTGCTCAGTTAATAGTGGGATATGAAGATAATGTAACAATAAAGTTGCCAGTTGCTGCAGTTGCTGCAAAACATCATCCCAAGAAGGACATTTTAGATCTAGCAGCTAGGTGGACAGGAGGGAAGTGATGACTTGATTGCAGTACCTCTCCCAGCAGCAGCAAAACCACAAGACGTAAGCACAAGCACATTTGATTGGATATGGAGAAAAACCTTATCCGGAGTGGAAATAAAAAATTTCTGATTAAGTAGCGCCTAGCCTTCTTCCTTCCTTTCTTCCCTTCCTTCCCTTCCTAACCCTCTGCCGAGTTTTTCCTTGGATCAGTCCTTTGTATAATATTCACTGTTGACTTTTACAAACTAATATTTCTGGAAAGAACACACACTCAGTAATGCGAACATTTCATCCCAAACTTTCTGGTTGATAGCAACTCTTTGTAAAATGTCCCAATTCTGTAAGTAAAAGAACCTACTGTAAAATAAAGGTGCCTAGGTCTGTAAAAAGGAACAAACTTCTAAACTGTCTATTAAAGGAAAGATTCTCAGAGAATATAATAACTGGCACTGAAAATATCCCCTAGTCCTATAATACATATGATTTTAGAACTGGCACTGGAATACATGAAAATAATTCAAAATGATATAATAGCCAATTATAAAACACTAATGTACAGAGCAACAGAAAATATCAGTTAGGACCTAAGAAGTAGTCAGTAAGCCCTTGTGAAATCTGAAGTTGGGCCAACGGGTTGTGGTTCCTA
>PVHY01007452.1:0-18142 GCA_004024945.1 Uropsilus gracilis
CCCCCCCCCCCCCCCCCCCCGTAGAGACAAGAAACAGCAGAGGTCCAAAAAGTAGACGGCAAAGCCCGGGCTGTGGTGCCGTCAACAGATTGAGAGCTACAGTCCAGAAATAACCACCAAGTGCTGACGGAGAGACGCAGGTAGCCCAGGGACACCGTAGCAAGCAAGGTCAAGGGGGTCCCCATCCACTCCCAGCTTACACACTATTATAAACACTGTTGCAAAGTTTAAACAGTGACACATAGGGGAGACCACTCAGGGAGTTCATGCATGTATGTGCATGTGTATATATACACACACACACACACACGCATACATACACACCCCAGGTAGAGTCTCTAAATGAAAAGAGGAAGAAGTCAGAAAAAACCTGCAAGCAGCACATCCCACCTCCTCCACACACTTGGAGGAAACTGAAAGTAAACCCAGCAATGAGGGGCCCGGCAGCCCTCACCCACCAGCCCCAACCCACCACTTGTCATCCCTACAAGGGACCCCTCTTCCAACAGCCAGGTGAGCCCCACACAAATCTTGTTTCCCCCATCTGTGGCAGCTACACTCACGAGCATAGCACAGCACAGCGACTGCAAGACTCCGGAGCCACCCGGGCCGGGGTCCAAGGCCCGGCTGGGGCAACAGAGCTGCGTGACCCTAAAGCGCAGCTTCATCTCTGCGCCTCAGTTCCCTTGCAGGTAAAAAGGGAACAGCCATACCCTCCTCGTGGGCTGCTGTGCCATTTAAGTGAGTCCATCTGTGGCGAGCACTTGGAACAGAGCCCAGCACCGAGCTGGAACCCTGAGAGGGTGAGCTGCTCCTTGCCCGCTCTGCCACCTGCGATGCTCTCAACTTCCCTCTCCACTCCTCCAAACCTGCTTTCTTTGAAGAAGCCAAGTTAAATCTCTTCCCTCCATTAATATGTCATAGGCTCAGTTCCAACACACCCCCTCAGTGAGGGGCCACCATGCCCTGTGCTCCAGGGAAACCACGAGGAGCGAGACCTGGCCCTCCCTGGAGATCACAGCCGGCTGGGGACAGGGGAGGTGTTTATTCCAAGGCAGGGGATCACTGGGGCTTGGTAAGGTCTGCACAGTGGCTATCGCAAGCCCCTCCCACCCTCCGCCCCAGTGCACTTTGCCTTGCTGACCCGACTCTCCTAAAGCATTTTGCGTTATGATCTGCAGCAACGGGGTTTGCTCCGGGACCCCTCAGTTTCCTCACACATATCTGCTTTGACTGGCTCAGACTGTTGGGGCAGAGCGCATCCAGGAACTAGGCCTTCTAATTCTGGCCCCCGATCCACCCCAACAACCACCTTTCAACAGCCAGGATTTGGCAAGTGTATATTAACTTTCAGTCGGTCCGGATGCTCGAGTGTCTCTAGAAGAAAATTTCCAGGGTTGAGTTTCTGGTCTGGCATGACTTTGAGCTACTTAAAGATGGCTTAGCTTTCCCCGTACGCGCTTGGTGTACATCCGAGGGCACTCTGCAGAGACAGACTAGTGTGTCAGTCACAACAAAAATATTAACGGTGCCAGGTACCAGACCAAGCGCTTTATCTGTTCTACTTAAGCCTTCAACAGCCCCCGGACACAAGTATCATCATCAACCCCCTTTGCAGCTGAGGAGAGTGGTGGGCAAAGAAATCCCACCAGAGCAAGGGAGAAAATCAAAGAACCAGAGGGCCAAAGTCGGGTTCTCCTGAAACCCCTCGGCAGGCGACAGGGGCAGCCATGTTTTCATTCCACACAGTGTTTGGTCGATTGGCTCCTGAAACAAAAATTCCAGAGCCCCCAAAAGGAAAGGAAGGAGCCCTGAGCAAAAGGAAAAGAGAGTTTCTGTTCTAAAATTGAGTATCCAAGCACCACCATCCCAGACCCCAGTTAAGATCCCATTGCTCCTCTAACAAGTTCTCCAAAAGCATGAAGCCAGCATGTGTAAAACAAACACAAAATACAAAACCAACTGTCTCTTCTTTCTAGAGTTTATACTGAAGGCGTGCACAAATGAGCTGAAACGAGGCAGATCTGGGAGAAAGGAGACGGGATCGAAAAAAATGTGTCCCACGCTGACGGGGAGGGAAGAGAGCTGGGACGCGTTTTATTTTTAAACCTTTAACACTCTGGTGTCTAACGACCCTACTATTGCAAAATTCAGAGGCTCAAAGGACCACGCAGGCAGGCAGAGCTTGGGGATTTGGTTTACATTACTGCTGGTTAAAAGGAAAAAGAGGCACTGGACAGACACTCTCCATGCTGACTTTGCCATTCCCCCACCCCAAGGACACCCAGATCTCCCCTGCTTCCACCCATTCGGGCTGCAAGGAACTCTCATGACACCACAGACACAGAATGCTGAGATCCAGAGTCTTGTTAAACCTAAAATGGTCATGGACTTGACAGCCGGCGTAAAAACCATCTGGGCTCCCCAAAATCGGATTCTAAAAAGTGACCAGCAAGCGCAAGAATCAGAATCAGCCTCCCTTGCCTACGTCTCTGGGAGATTCCTCCTTCATTCAGCGCCACCTCCGAGCATTTCATTCAATTCACAGGTACCAGATCGGGGGTCAATTTACCCAGTGCAATGCAGCAGCGTCTTCAATTTCCTAGGTGGTGTGAGAGCGTGAGTAACGGCACAGGTAATCACCATGTGTAAATAAAAACCTGTGAAGCTGAAACACCAGGAGGAGGAGGAGGAAAAGCTCCAGAAGCATCACAAGGCCTTCGGTGACAGTGATGGTGCCCCCCCTCCCCCCGGAAAGGCCTTCCCCCACCTCCAATGGGACTTTTTTAGTGGCATCGCCACAAAACAGCAGGAACTTCTAAGTAATCACCGGCATCGCTCGTATCGGATCTCTAAATACCCACCACCCAGTCAGCCCAGGTCACCTCCAACCAACAGGTGGAGCGAATTTCTGAAACGATGCCGCAGGTTCACCCACAGGGCTGCCCGTGGCAGAACAGCCGCGTCCGACAGCACGAGCACGTCAGAAGATGGAAGATGAGAGGAAACCTGTGATCCCAACCCCCAATTGAGAGGGAGGAGGCATTCCAGCTCCCCGAAGCCAGGAACACCCCAACCTGTCTTCTAAATAGGACAGATGTGGCTTGATTTGCACGGACTTCTCTCCTTTTCAATGAGACTTTCATTATGCATTCTGCCGGGGCCGGAACAGCAGCACGTTTTATGCTCTAGAGATAGATTCTGAACTACCAAAGGCGAAACAGCGTACCTTCCAACACAGCAAGCAATATAAACACAATCTGGGGGAAAGGATCATAAGCGAATTAAATCAACAAATATTAATCGAGTGCCTGGGCCTTAACACCGAGACGGCCTGTCAGAGTTCCCTTAAGTGAGCTTTCTGGGAGACGCAGAAAGATGCAATTACAGTCTTCCTGGAAAATAAGCAATTAATCACATACTGCTCCAGATTAATTGTCATGCCTGAGATCTCCCACATCATTCTGCCTCTGCCCCTGAAGTCCAATCCCCACCAGTTTCCTCGCTGGTGTTTCAAATCACTGATTAGCACCCGAAGCAAGCTCTTATGCGGACCTGGTCGCCCCCTCCTAGCCAGAACTATAATTCTCCACACACCTTACTTGCAGCCCGCCTGGTGACCTTCAGTGTGCGGTGGGTCAAGGTTAAGCTGCCCACTGCCCTCTGACAGGGGGCCTCCTCTTCTGCCCTGCTCTTCGATGCCCACGAGAATCTTCACAGCCTGTTGGGCCGTTTCAAAGCTACCCAACAGCACATTCAACAGCTAGTTCACGTCCTGTCTCTTCTCCCATCATCCAGACCTCACGGGGGTTGCAGAGCCAATCAGCCAGAAAGGCTCAGTCAACACGACCAAAACCCAAGCCCGAACGCTCAGCCCTGTGCCCAGGCAGGGAGGGGAGGAGGAGCGCCTCAGCATCTTCCCACAGAAAAATCTCTCTCAATTTCAATCGCGGTCCACAGCCTTATTCCATACCAGTCCCCAGCTGCCCACGAGAGTCTGGAATCTTTTCAGGAACACTGCTGTCGGAAGAGCAGCCCCGGGGAGACGCCACCCCAGAGCCCCCGTGACATCCCTTCAGATCCATAGCTAAGATACAAGCACAGCAAACGGGAATGAACGCTGCCAAGGAGAAAATCAAATTCTGCTCGTCTCCTAAGTGGGCAGGAACTAATTACCCAGCATCACCCCCAGAGCCTCCAAGTGAGGGAGCCAGGGTGTCAGGGGACAGCACAGCCTGGCCGAGACCTGCCCGGGGAACTCACGCCTCCGAGCGCAGAATGTCATCAGAGCCCGAGAACCAGGGGAGACGCGGAGCCACATTTGAGAGGAATTCCAGGCGGCGGGGAGCCAGGACCCTCCGGTCCCAGGTGCTGCAGCGAATGTGCTCTATCAGCGGCGTCTCAACAATGGAGAAGGACGTTTCAGGTCGAGAGGTTTACAGTGCTGTTTGCACTTCCATTTTCCGGTCTCCTGGTTTGTTTGTTTTTTTCCCTGCGAAGCCCAGTTTCTGTGAATCCGTGACTCGGCTACATCACACTCCCTCCTGGCGGCTCATGGTAACGGGGCTTCCTCGTGCCGCCAGCTCAGAGAGGCTCAGCTGCCAGAGCCCGGTCTCGCAGCAGACTTCGAGCGGGGCCCAGCTCCCTCTCTGTGCAAGCCCTGCACAGCCACCTGCAGCTCAGCTAAGCCCACCAGGGAACCGTCAGCTCAGGAGAAAGGGATTTTGGGATTCTTGCGGCACAGCCAAGAGAGCAGCCTCCTTCCACCCACCTGAGTGCGAGAAGGGTGCACCGGGGGACGGCTCCCCTCCACCCTGCACAGTTCTCCTCCGGCCAGGCATGTGCACGGCTCGGTCTCTCCCTCCCACTTTCTCTTCCCCGCTAAAGAAGGAACTGGACCAAAGACTGGAAAACTAAGCCAAAGTACCCAGCTGACAATTAGGAAGAGGTCCCTGGGACGCAGCAAAATGCAAATATTAACAGTCCACCCCACAGAAGCCCAAACAGGTAAACCGCTTCCCCAAGCCAAGCCAGGCTGATAACAGCTGCCCTCCACCGCACTCCCCCCACCCCTGCCACCACCGCTGCCACCGCCGCCACCACCTTTGGGCTCTAGAGGACTTGCATCAATGCAGGTCCCTGAGAAAGTCAAATTTTTCACTTACTCAGATCTACCAAGAATCCCCAGTGCCTTGCTGTACGAAAACCCCACAAACGGCAGTTCTTCGCCCGAGAAACCTGAGGGGCTCAGCTGGCACGGAGAGGATGAAACCCACGAATTCTTCTCTGGTTCATCAAAATTGGAGGTGTCATCATCAGACTTGAGGGTGGGAACGAAGGGGGGAGGAGCTGGTTAAAGAAAAACAAGAAGAAGGGGGGAGAGGAAAATTCAGGTAGATTCAACACTGTTGCGGAGAAAATCGCCTTACTCCTTCAGCATTCCCGATGGCACTGCAGCGCCTGCTTTCAATCTAGCTCACACAGGCAGACCCAGCCTCGCTCATACAGCAACAAGAGATTAACCCCTTCTCTGCCAACATGGCCACCAACCCGCAGACAGGCTGCCTTCCCTGCGGGGGGGAACTGCAGGATAAACTCAAACAGGTCACTTGACTGAGGGAAAGCACTTGGGAAACTCAGCTGAGCGAGCCGCTTGCTCCTGATATTCCCAGAATGCTTCTCCTGGGCATCGGCTGGCTGGGGCCAGATGACCTGAACCTGTTCCTTCCCTCGTCCAGATGGCTCTACATTATTAATATTTACTGCAGATCACTGAAATGAGATGGAACTTCTATGTTTCATGGATTAAACGGAAGGAGAGGTGGGGGGAGGAGAGAGGACTGGGGGGGTCTGTAACTCGTGTGAGGAAAGCACTGCGGTCTAGCTCACTCACAGCCCGACGAGTATGCCCAGAGATCTTATGAGCCACTTTTTTTTTTTTTTAGTTCATTAGTCCTCCCTCCCTCGCTCCATCATGCCCCCCAGATTCACTGCAGTTTAATCAGCATCATCAAACACCAGGCGCATAAAGTTCTTGCCGGTGATTTAGGGCCCCCTGCGCACGGAGGGTTGGTGGGAAGGCACGACGGCATCCGCATCCTACCTCGTTAAGGCATATCTCCCGGCTAGGGGCATCTTACATCTTCTCCACTTTCTGCCGCCCTACTAAGCTCTCTCGGTCGGGGAGGTGGACACTTGGCCATCCATCACAAGGAGGCTGCCCACTGTGGTGGGCTCCCGGGGGTGTAGCCAGCCAGAAGCGTTACCATGGCTGCAGGCTGAGGCATCTGTGGCGAGCTGGCCGGGGCGAGTTGGCGAGCGAGCAGAGCCTGGTATCACATCCCCCGCAGTGCAGGCTTCAAGCTCCCCACTCCGTGCTTGCTCTGGCTGTAACCCTGCATGGCAGGGGCCAATGCTGATCTGAGTTACAGAGCAGCATGAGTCACTGCCAGAGCTGTCCAGAGCGCCCCCTAGGACAGCTGTCACAGGCGCTCACAGTCCAGACTTGTTTTTTTAACTCCTCATTTTCTGGGTAAAGCTGCATGCCAGCTTATGAGCAGCAGTCTTTTGCTGCTTACAGACGCAAAAGAATCTGGCTGTTTCCAAAGTTCCCCGCTATAACAGTACCCAAAACAGTGTCGGAACTAGAGTGGTGAAAGCATGTGGACGGGAGGACCCAGAATGAAGAGGTCTGGCTGTTCCCCGGAAATACGAGGAACCTTCTCAGGGCTTCAGGTGCATTAAGATGAAGTGCAAGATTGCCAAGGTACAGTGTGCACTACCAGAAAATTATTTAACACCGTCAAGCTCTTGAGAGCATTTAAGCCTTTCTTCTTAGTATCAGAATAGACTTGCTCAATACCTTAAAAATTAGCTGATGTAAAAAAAAAAAAAAAATTACACCGAACGCCTCAGCCCACATCCCATGTGTATTTCCATCAACACAGGCTCAAACCCAATCTGATTTCGATTACCCAATACTTTTTCTTTTAAGCCAAAAAAAATTTTTAATGGGAATTACATTTCATATGGCTCAAAAGAGACATTTTTTCCATCCCAAAATAAGAAACCTCAATAAAAACGGAGGAACCATATGGAGAGAGATTTGCAGATGGTACTAATATGGAAATAGTGTGGTTAACAGCACATACTTTAGAATCTGACTGAATAGGTCCAAATCCTAACTCCACCACTAACTAGCTCTGTGACCTTGGGAAAGTCACTTAACCTCTCTGAGCCTCTGATTCAACACAGAGATACCTTCCTCAAAGGGCCACTGGGAGGTTTCGTTGGGGGGGGAAAAATATATATATATGGTACTATGGTACTTGGGACAGTTCTTAGCATAGGGTGAACATTCCATAAAGATTATCTGAATTATTATTATTGTTGTTGTCAATGTGACACATTGTTATAAATCTTATGACACATTGTACAGCTACTGAAGACTAGTGAGATACAGCAGAATTTGTACTAAATATTCTTTCCTGAGTTAAGCACAGATACGGGCATGTGAATGTTTGTGTTAGTCATATCAAGTCACTTAATTCCTAGCAGAAGTTTAATTCCCTTTCCAGTATATACTAAGCGACTGAAATAGAATTTCATTTCTGAGTGAAAAGACTGATTAATATAGGGACAGGAGCTGCCCTCTGTGAAATAATTATGATTTAGAAATTCTGTAGTATGAAGTATGGTTCCTCTTTAAAACTCTGTCATGCCCAAAGCTAGGCCACATGGTCAGGATTTTATAAAGGGCCAGGTAATCTCAAATAAAAGGAAGAAGTCAACAGGAAATCATTAGCTGGTAACAGGTGAGACTGACAAGACAGATAAGAAACTAGGGGTGGAAATCTCTATACAGGGTCAGTTGAAAACAATGGGAAACTCTGAATAAAAGGGCATCTAAGGGACACCCGGGGCAGGGAAAACAGCCACAGGTTCAAGCCAAAGAGAAATGCAAGGACTAGATGCCTCTACATATCAGAAAATGCCTTGTCAAAGGCCCTTTAGGGAGAAAGAAATAGGGTGGCTATTGAAATCATAACCATAAGCAGAGTGTCTGCATTTTGTATCTTGCATGTTGTGGAAACTATAAGCCAAGAAATTAACATCGATATAGGCCCCAGGTCACTGAGCTCTTAATGCAGGAGTGGGCTCAAGTGGAGAACAATTCAGAGGGGCAATATCACCGCTCAGAGCTCACATACTCACTATCTGTCTCCTCTCACAATCTCACAACCCTCACTAAAAATGAGTTCACAATAAAAAAAGTAAAATCCAACAACAACCAATAACAAGGGCGAAAGAAGCCACCCAAACTGCATGAAGGAGCATTAAAAGATAGGAGTATTAGTTCTCCAGAAATTAAAGATGTAAAGAAGCAAGCTAAAATGAACCAAATAATACATTTTAACTTGTTATTCAGGTGTACATGCATAGAATGTCTAGTAAAAGAACAAGATATTATGAAAAAGGCCAAGCACGTTTGAAGACATGAAATAAGACCTGTAAAAGTGAAACGTAATGTTATTGAATTTAAAGTTAAGAGCCTGATAGATATAGTAGATGCAGCTGAAAATAAAATTTATGAATAGTGGTTAAGTCTGAGAAAATCACATTGAACCAGACTTCTCAAAGCGATCTGTAGGTGCCAGCAGCAACCACGAGGTAGAAACTCTGTGGGAGAAACTCAGTGAGTCAGAACCTGCAATCTAACAAGCTCCCCATTTGGGCCATGGGTGCACTATGGCTGGAGTAGAGCTTGTAGAGAACATAATAAGCAGAGACAATGAGACAGAAGACATGAGAGGCCAGAGGATACAGATCAAGAAGGTCCAATACACATGTAATCAGAGCACAAGAATAAAGAACAAGCTCAAATACCCAAAGTGATACAGGGTAGTGACACAGTTGAAAACTGTATTGGTGCCAAATGCCCTGGTGGGCGGAGTCTGAAGGAACGGCAAGAGAAAATGGGAAGCAGGAAGAGAGGGCGTATAGAGAGGAAGTAAAGAAGAGAGAGGTGAGAATGGCGGACTGAGAGAACAGGCCCACGTGGCCTGGCCAGGGTAAGCCCCCCGAAAGAGAGAGTTGATGGTAGCAAGGAGCCATGGTGGCCAGCAGAAAAGTAGCCAATGTGGAGAGTATGACACTGTAGCAAGGCGACATAGTGAACTAGTACCTAGAGATAGCCAGGGATTTGGAAAGCTGATTTGTGCATCAGCAATTGTGGAAGAAGTTTGAAGAGCCCTGGAGAAGCAAAGCAGCGCAGAAAACTGGAGAGAGAAGAAGCAAGAGAGAAGAAGCAAAGAGAAGACGCTGGAGAAAGGCTGGACTTTGCAGTGCCTGCCACAGGTTTGGAGGGGCAAAGGGCACCATCTTGGACATGTGCCTTTGGGACCTCGGAACTGAAAATGGTGACTGGGGTAAGATGACTGGTCATTTGTGGCAGTAAGGACTTTTTATTTTCCTGGTTACTTTCCCTTGTTAACAAAACCCTGTTATTGAACTGTATTTAAGTGGCAACTGCTACCCACAGGTAAAGAATGCTGGGCAGCAGAAGCCACATTTTAAGAGGTTTTTTTTCCCTGTGGCTTGTTGGTTGGCAGCTTCTACCCCTTTTGACCCAATATCGAAAGGGCACAAAAACACTAATCTGAGGGGAAACCTGCATTCCTAAGTTTACCGCAACACTACTTACAATAGCTGAGATACGGAATCAACCTAAATGCCCCAAGACAGACAAATAGATCAAGAAGATGTGCTACATATACACCATGGAATACTACTCAGCAATCAAAAACGATAAACTCATGAAGCAACACAGATGGAGCTGGAAGGGGTTATGCTAAGAAATATAAGTCAGAAGGAAAGTGAAAAAACAAAACAAAAGTATGGTCTTCCTTGTAGGGGGACTATAAGGAAATCAAAGAGAGTTATCAGGAAAAGACAAAACGTGCAGGTACACTATAGATCTGAGGCATACAGCAGGGGAAGAGAGGGGCAAAACAGGGGAGGGAAACGCATAAGGGACTGTGGGATGGGTCACAGGTGCCCAGGTGGTGGGGGAATTCCAAGAACGACACATGTGGGGAGAAATCAAATGTATAAAATGAACAACAGTGTAAGAAAATTCAATTAAATTTAATAAATTAAAATATTTAAATTTTTTTATAAAATTAGAAATAAAAAATAAAGCTAACTCAAGATCTGATGCCATATTTTTAAAGGATTATGCAAAACCTGGTCAAGTCCAAAGACTACTAAGTATTTTACCAGGCACTTGTATCTTGAGAGGCTAATACTCTCTTTCTTGTACCTTATGGAAATCTTTTTTTTTATCCTCATAAAATTAATTTTTCCTTTAAAATAGTTATTATAGGTCACTGAAAGCAATGCATGTGAGACTGTGTTGACAGAGGTACACGTGGCACCAGAAAACAGCACAGTACCAGGCACAGAGTACACTCACATTAAATATTTGCTAAACAGATACACATTTAAAAGATGAGAAAATGGCTCTTGCTATTTCTAAGAGGACAGTAAGCATAATCCAGACCAAGAAGTTACTTGATGCTTGACTGAAGTGAAGAGGTTTTTTAAGTCAAGATTATTCTGTCTGAAAAATATGTTAATGAGCGCCTATATTAATATTTTCGGATACAATATTATGAAATCACTAGCTCACTAACCCCCCACATACAATAATACATATATTAAGATCAATTGTTCACTGGTAAAAGCCACCAAAAAAAAAAAAGAGAGAGAGAAAGAAAAAAAAGTCTCCCTACATTTTTTTTTTTAAATTCAGTTTGTGCTTGAGGTCATGTCGGGGCACATTCTCCTCAGTGGCAGGGGCTATACAAGTTACTGCGTATGGTTCCCACCCCCCCCACCCCCAGTTATAAGATAGATGGAGGAACAAGGCTTCCAGAAACAAAGAGCTATTTTAAGAGCTGCAGTTAATCTCTCTCCTATAAATTCTCTTTTTTTTTTTTCCCAAATCCTAACAGTCATTAGGAGCTTTTGGCAGAAAATGTAAATGTATCGTATTCAAAAATATTCAAAATAAACCAAAATAAAGACAAGACCAAATGGACTCAGTCTTCTGGCTTCACTTCTTTCTAACACGCTCCATCGAGCAACACGTGTCCTATCTCCCAGCTTTCATTTTTCAGCATACCAGGAAAATACTACGATTAGAAACTGAAAAGGATTTTCTAAGTTATCATCTGCTCTCCCCCCTGAAGTATGAGGGGAGAGGCAAAGCGGCCCTCATCACTGCACAGCCACCCTCCAGGGCAGCGCCTGCGAGTCCCCAATCAAGGTTTAATATCAAATTTGTTAAAGGAAGGAGCGGATAGCAAGCCCCTGAGAGGTGGGATTATTTCTTAGCTCCAATCAGCTATTTCATGTAATGCGCCACTTTCGCAAACCCAGAGTATCCAATGTAGTCATGAAGAGTTCACACATGAGAGAGAGAGAGAGAGAGAGAGAGAGAGAGAGAGAGAGAGAGAGCAGAGCGGGCAATACAGCAGTGCCAGTGAAGAAGCTGGCTCACAACTAATCTGCTGTAAAACAAAGCCAAAAAGGCCCTGAGGGAAAAACAGACAACTACAACATGCACCAGGAGCATCACTGCAGCAGAAAATGTTAGAAAAAATGTTAGGTGAACTTCATTTAGAGTGATGGGGGCAGGACACGAGAGGGAGGGTCAGGGGCTGTGCAGAGACCCCTTGAGCATGCACACGCCAGCATTGGGGCTCCTGAGACCCAGCAGGGTCTGGGATGATGGGATCACAAGCAGGACAGGGGTGCACTGTTGGAGAGCGCAGGCTGGAGGGCGAGGACTGCTGGTTTAAGCTTGAGGCTCTTAACACAAAATAGGTATAATCTGAATCAGGTCAGAGTATCTGGGTGTGTTACAGAAGCTACTACTCAAAGACCAGGCTGAAGTATCCAAAATGCCTGCTACCCTCCACCCTAGGGCTAAAATAAAATGAAGAAACTCTTGAACAAATGAGAGCTCAAACACCCACCAGCAACAGGAGCAAATACCCTAGGATCAGCCTGTACTAGAAAAGGAAAGAAAACAACTCCTAGGCTGTGACCCCTTATCAACTACAGTCCATGCCAGCACTCCATCTAGTGCTCAAAAATAACCTACAGTAGAAGCAGACACAAGACTACAAGAGACTTGAAGACAAGGAGCTGGCATTGAAGAGAGGATGCTGTGGATCCCCATCACACAACTCCGGCACCCACAGCATAGCAGGAAGTTCAAATTCCTGAATCTAATGAGTGTGATCCTTTGGTGCCCAAGTGCCCCAAATCTATCCCTGCTACAACCCACAAAAATGCACAAGAAGACAAAAGAACACATCAAAAACACCAGAGCAAAAAACTCTGAAAGGAGCCCCAACTCATGGGAACTGGGGTGCATGAGAGAAGGAGAGTTTAGGGCAATAGTTCTGACCATGACTATGAAACTCAGAAAACGATGGAGGACATAAAATGCCAACAGAACAGAGAAAAGGAAAATATGAGGCAGCTACCATTAGAAATATCAGAGGTAAGAAATACCACAGTTGATTTTAAAAAATAGAATCAAGGGCTTCAATAGTAGATAAACATAAGCAACCGAGAGAATGCACTCAAAATTCAACATGGGAGAACACATGAATTAAACAATGCAGAGGAAAAAGAACTTAAAAACATGAAAATCCTGTGAGGGCCCTCTGGGACACTTAAAGAGAAAGAACAGCCCTGCCGTGAGGAAGGAGAAAAGCAAAACGGCACAGAAAACATAACTGAAGAACTCATCACTGAAAAACCATCTCAGTCTGGGAAAGGAAGCTGACATTGTGGTCCAAGAGACACAGAGAGTTCCAGGCAGAAAAACACCAGACAGACACACACCAAGATCTATAATAAAGCTGCTCAGAAACAACGACAAGGACAGACAACATTAACAATCGAGAGAATGGGGTAACCGTAAGGGACAATCAGATTGTCAGCGGACTTTTCAGTGGAAAAGCAACAGGCACAAAAGGACTGGAAGGAGATATTTAACAAACTTCAAGAAAAAATCATCCAGCCCAGAATATCCTTTACCCAGGAAGGTTAACATTCAAGGTAGAGGAGTAAGGAGCTCACTGAAAAGTAAAAACTCGAACTGATCAACACCAAACCATACGTGAAACTAAACTCGCCAGTCAAAATGAATGGATTTCAAAACAAAGTCAAATTTTCTGTTGTTTTCAAGAAACTCTTTAGAGTTAAAGGCAGAAAGACAAGCAATGGACAGTCAACAACAACAAAAAATTCAGAAACAGCTATGCTTATATGAAAAGTATGGCTATTTTATCTGCTATTGATAAAAGCAGACTTACAATTAGAAAAGGTAATAAAAGATAGAGGACACTATTACGATTAAAAGTGTAATGTCTCAAGAAGAAATAACACTCATATGCACTAAATAATGGAGCATCGAGATATATAAAATAACAGAACACAAGAGAGCTAATGATAATTCCATAACTCTAGGGGATTTTAGTACTCTACTTACAGTGGATCAAGTAGACAATGAATAAATAGGAAGCAATAGCTTTAAATGAGAAGCTAGATCACATAAGCCTACAGACATCTACTGAACACTCCACCCAAAAACCAATGCATATTTTTTTCAAGTACATACGGAACATTTTCAACAGAATCCCATATCTCATGATATAAGTCAATTGTCAATAAAACTAAAAAGATCAAATAGTAGTAGGTAGAAACAACCCAAATGCCTGAAAACAGACAAATGGATCAGAAAGTTGTGGTATAGTTACACAATGGAATATTATTCAGCTATCAAAAAGACAAGTTTGATGCATTTGTGATAACATGGATGACCCTAGAAGGAATCATGCTAGCAGAAATATGCTAGAAAGAAAAAGAGAAACACTGGGTAAACTCACCTATGTGCAGGATATAGGGAAAACAAACAAAAGAAAAAGTAAAACTTAAACTGTCAGCAGAACTGAAGCATAGAGCAAGGGAGAGGGAGGGAGGTAAGATCAGGGGAGGGTTGAGCACAAGCGAATAAGAGATGGTTTAGCAATAACAAAGTAAGTATGCATATGTGTGTGTGTGTGTGTGTGCAATCAATCTAAAAAAATTTTTTTAATAGTAGGTATTAAAAGTCACAGAATTCAATGATTAAAAAAAATCAATAAATGAGCAGCAGACATGAAGAAACAATTAATTAAAAAGGATATCCAGAAGGTCAAAAGACATAAGAAAAAAATGTTCATCATTGTTTCTAATAAGAGAATTGAAAACTAAAATCACGTCCATGGGAACAGCACATATGAAAAGTACCCCCAAGAAGCAGTGTTAAGATGAAGAGAAAAAGGAACCCTATTAACTCTGTTGGTGGGAATGTGAACTAGTGAAACCATTATGGAAAACAATCTGAACTTACCTTAAAAATACTAAAAATGAAAATACCATACAACATGGTGATACTACTCTTGGGTATATACCCACAAACTATGAAACATTAAACAAAAAAGCTGTTCACAATATTCACACAATGCAACCAAATTGTACACAGATATATAACTGAACCAAAAAGTGGTGGCATAGATGAGATATGGAACATTATACAGTCATAACACAGGGTGAGATAAAGATGTTTTCAACAAAATGGAGGGAATTTGAGAGAAATAAAGTCAGAACAACAAAAGCATTGAACATTTAGATAGCAGATAATCTGATAATATAAAACCAGCGGACAAGGGGAGCTGAGGGCAAGGGGAGTAGTATAAGGGACGACAGCAGGGGGGGGGGATCCTAAATCTCCCATTTTTTTAAAAAAACTTTTTTTTCTTATAGCTTGCTATTTTTAAGGGGGTATTACCCCTCTTGGTATTTCAATAATTAACATGAAATTAAAAAGAAACCCAACAACAAAAACAAAAAACGTGAGCCCAGAAACAGCTCATTAATCTTCTATGACCTTTAATCATCACTGTGGGTTACAGACACTGGTATTGATTTGTAAGTGGCAGAAGTAGGAGATGAATAACAGACCGATAAAGGACAAAGGCATAAAAATAAACATGGTGTAATAATATAATGAATCAGCACTGTGCGTGGAACACAGTGGGTATCTATTGCTCTCAGATCAAAAACATTTTCAACTTCATTCTACCTACCTTTAGAAAACAACAAAAAAAGGCACCTGATTTACTGAATGCTGAGTTCAAACCCAAAGCAGGAAGAACAAAAATTAGCTATTTTAAAATCTCAAGCACCAGTGTGATCCCACTTATCTATGTTATGAAGACAGAACTGCAAAATAAGTGAAGTGGCTATTTGTGCTGTTTAGAGGTCAGAATGGAAAAGGAAGTGAATACATAAATGGAGTGATGGCAAGTTGTGCCAGTAGGATTTTTTGTGTGTGTTTGGTATGTTCCTGAAGGAAAGTGTCATGAAAGTGATTGAATCTCAAGAGTTGGTAAAAAGGAATCTTCACCAGCTGGAGTGCGGAAGAGTGCTACTTTAGCAAAGCCACAGAACAGCAGTCGGAGAGAGCTGTGGGTAATAAGGCTGGAAAGTAAGTGGAAGTGAAATCTTGGCTGGACCCTGCAGGGGGGGTGCGGGGGGAACCCTGGTGTGGACTGACAGAAGGGATTATTTGAGAGGGCTTTAGAGTGCTGGGTTGGAGTTGGTGCCAGCACTGATAACGATCATTTCAGCAGTGACAGCTGGAAGAGATTGATGCTAGAAATCTCTATAGAACCCGTCCACAGTAGTCAACATGACAAATTCTATACTAAGGAAGTGATAACTCAGAGAGGATGTGGATTAGTAGGAGACAGGCTATAGGGAGAAGTGGCAAAACGTGACAATTGATGGAAGAGCAGAGATTTAAGGAATATCAGTGACCAACACTTAGAATGGAAACAACTCCCGGACAAAAAGAAGACAGAAAGAAGACCCAGATACGCAGCAAAGGAGACCTTGCGCAAAAGTCCAACAAGACCTCTTTACAACAGACGTAAGTAAACACAAACAAACCCTAAGTCTTTGCTTCCCAAAAGGGGCATAAAAAAACCTTTAGGTTCAGGCTGATTTGGCTGGTGATCAATGTCTACAATGGTGTCGTCAAAGTCAGTGAAAAAGGAAGTTAGCATTGGTAGCGCAGACGTCAATCCATCAGGCAGGGTCTGGATGCCAGGCGCTAAGCAGATTTCCTTGGCAGCAGATAGCGAATCTTAATGGAGTAGTGTACGCTATTTGAATCTCCTTGCTCAAAGCCAAGTTCCCACAAAGCTGCTTAATAGCGAGTTTTTGGTAAATAACTTATGTTTCCTCACACCGCTAGATTCGGGAACAGATCGAGTCCATGGAGAATTAGATTACAGATGCCGTCTTTCGACGTGGGGTCACACTGAAACTCAAGTCCTAGCGCTACTGTCCTTTTCCTGGCCCTAAGGTACTCCGTGACCCACAAAAGCCAAAAACACCCAAAAGATTCTTCTCAAATTGTGCAAGTTCCGACTGCATTTTTCTCGGATATTGGTTTTTCAGCCTTTAGCCAGGGGGAGGCCCCCCCAAATATATAATTTTTTTTAATTTAATTTTTTCCTTTATACAACTGTGCATTTTTTATTGACTACCTGAATACACATGTATATACATAAAAGATATATATAAAAGATCATTGTATACCCTGAGGTTCTCCCACCACCATGTCACCATGTCACCTGTGAACTTGCATCTTGAGCTCTTGTGCCCATCCCCCACATGGGTGTCACCCTCCCTCCCCTTCCCTTGCTGTCAGCTTTAGTTCTGTTAGCAGTTTTAACTTTCTCTTGGCCTTTTGTTTTCCCTACAGCGCACATGTAAGTGAGACCATCTGGTATTTCTCGTTCTCTTTCTCCAAAACATCTTGAACGGAGCATGGGCGCCAGCTGTGGGCCTCCATGCCTGGGACCCGCTCGCTCCAAGTCCCCAAACCTTCCCAACCAGATCCTTCATCCTGAACAACCTACACCCAAGAACAGAGCAGATTCCGTTCATTCTTTGCTGCCCTCAAGGTCTCTTAACAGCTTTTTCTCATTTTTATGATGAAAACGGTGCCGTGCACTGAAGGAGGAAGGTCACAAAAGGAGCAGGCAGGGCCCATCACCCAGAATCAGCACCGGCCGACTCCCACTCTCGCCGCCTCGCCCATTCCGATCTCTTGTGCGTGTCCGCTGACTATTAAAAGGGACCCCAGATATCCTCTCATTGCACTTGTGATGACCCCACACTGCAAGGGGACCCGCGGTTCCTCAATCTTGTCACTGCTGACACCTGGCCTTGGAGGTGGGGGCTGTCAAGCATACAGGGTGTTCGAGATGTCCTGGCCTCTCTCCCAGCTGATGCTAGCAGTACCTCAAGTCACAAGCACCAAATATCCCCCAGGACACCGCCAAATGTCTCCTGGTGGGGGCGGGGGGAGGAAGAAAGCACTCCCCATGGAGAAGCATCACGTCAACAGATAAGGACGCCGGAAAAAAACTGGTAACATCCTCATCACACCCAACATTTAACAGCCGTTCCTTCCACCATCTAATATCATGCTTGGGACATCCTAGCCATCCCAAGAATGTTTCTTAACACTTGGGTTTGTTGCCGGGCACAGGGGCACGCGCCTGTAAGCTTCAGCCTATGAAGCGGCTGGGGCTAGGGATCGTGGTTCAAGTCCCGCTGGAGGCAACACAGCGAGCCCTAGTCCCAAAAAATAGCTGGGCGTGGTGGCGTGTACCTGTAATCCCAGCTACCTGGGAAGCTGAGGCTGGGGATTACTTGAGTCTGTGGTACCCCGGGCAATGTGAGTCTGCAGTTCCACAGGCAAAAACAGCAAGACCTAGTCTCAAAAAACAATAAAAATAAAAGAAATAAAAATGTAAAAAATAAATAAATAAGCACTTGGGTTTGTTTAAACCAAGATCCAAACAAGGTTTGTACAAGGATGTGGCCAGTATGCTACATCTTTTAATCTTTTCTTTATTTATTTATTTTTTTTTGATATTTACTGGTGTCTCCTGCGCTCCAGATTTGGGTGACTGGGTGACTGTGCCCTGGCAGTGTCACTGAA